>JAHZMX010005683.1:0-11177 GCA_027743895.1 Seira musarum
ATTCAGATCAGATTGTAAGTCCAAAAATCAGATTCAGATATCTGATTAGATTTGAATCTGATTCGAATCTGATCTGAAATTTCAGATAATTGACATCTGAATGCCATCACTAGGCAATACCATTTATGAAAAATATTTACAAATTCGATTTTTCTAAATCTCATTTCTTCGAATTTTAGCGTATAAGTGTTACGTTATCTCATAGAAATGCAAGTTGTATTTTTAAATCTGTTTTTCAGGAAAAGAAATATGTCCTTTTGTTTTGCTGTTGCCCGTTCCTGTCGAACTCGCGAACTCGAATGTTTCGTTCTTTGCATTTAAATAAATATTTTCTGTGCCTTCGAAAGTCAGCCTCAGCTGAAATATAGCCGTGATGACTAAAAGAGCTTCTACTTCCTCCGCAAGAAATACGCCTAGAGTTAAACAGGTTTACGATTAGTGTTAAAGTCATCCAATACCTACGTATCGGTAGGTACGTATGGGTACACTTATAATTGAACGATTGTACCTAAAAAAATTCCTAAGCTCGTGCCAAACAATCCACCTAAAAATAGGATGAAAAAGTATAGTACAGGTGAGCCCTTTATAGCAAAACTAAATCCGAGGAATAGGATAAAGGTGCAAATAGCAGACTGGCCGATGATAACTGTTCCTTGTGTGACAACATGAGCACACATTATTTCGTTGAAACGCAAACCTGCAACGTTTGCTCTAAAACAAAAATTAGTTTTTTTTTAAAATTTTGTTCAATAGCTAATCCTAGATTATTATGGCTATTTACCTTTGCATCGTTCCCTGTTTTTGATCTGGAAAAAGTTATAAATCCAGCTCGGTGTTTTATATTAAAATCAACTGAAAGTATAATTAAGTCATTGTTTAGTGTAATGGATTCCCTTACCACCGATTAAGAGAATGGAGGACACAAATAGGGACACTTCAAAAATTAGTGTTAGCAAAATAACAGGAATATAGTGATCCCGGTAGGTAGGGGGATTGGCTGAACTGTCATCAAACACAGGTATTCTGTACTGTAAAATAGTAATGAGCTAATTGTAGTCCTATTATTCCAGTTTTAGATTGACGTTCTGAATTCAATGCTCAAAGACTTGTTGAGATTCAACACTTCTTCGTTATAACTCTTTAATCCCTCTCCCAACTCATTCTCTCTGAACACATGGCAATGTCAGAATACCATGCACTTGATATATGCTTGCTTGTTTACGTTGGGGTAGATGCCAAAAACAGCTGAATCAATCGATTTTTGTTAAACTAAGGCTCTGTGGGAAATTATATGTCCCAAGACTTTCGACAGGGACATGCTGAGTGACATTTTATACTTATATTAGCATTAACTGATACCGTTACCAGATGTTTTTATAGAATTGTGACTGTGGAGTTTTGGAAGTATTGGGACTTGGTTGGCCAAAATCGATTGACCCAGCTTTTTGACTTTCTATTCAATCTTGATTCATTTAATAATGCACCATCAAAAAATATACTCTGATGCTGTCCGACATGCAAAACGTTTTTACAGATGATATATAAATTACTTACACGCAATGGTGGCAAAACCTCTCGCGGATCTAAAATGAAAATCCAAGTTTATCATTCAAACCAAAAAGCCTTTCTTTGAAAATGAAATTAAGAGCTTACCCACACCACATAATCTTGCCGCAACTTCTGAGAAATCGCCATAAGCCGTATACGAAACCTGAATAGCCATTATTGCACTAAAATAATCTAAAAAGTTAGACCGTTATTTTATTATTTTAATCGGAAAATTTTTGCTATCACAATACACACTATCGGTCATCCGCAACTGTTTTACTGCGAATGTATGTTTAGTCCAGAGGTTTGCCAACCCATATATAACCCCATGCTGATAATGAATTAATTTCTTAACACTTTCTTAAATCTACTTACTGGACATGTCTAGGCGTAAATTAACACGGGTTCCACTCAGCGTTTCATTTTCGGAAAACACTTTTTGCAGCCAAAAATTTTCTAAATGTTTTGAATAGTTTGATGGGAAATAAAAATATCCCAAAAGTTCACCAGCCTTGACTTTTTCGATTGCCTCCACTTCTGTTTGAATCGGCACCTATATGGAGTGATTAATTACCATTATGTTACTGGGTTTAATTATAGCGTCTAACAAACTCTGGCTGTTATAATTGAGAGTTAAATACTGTTTTGGTGAGATTAAGTTTGGCAAAAGAATGCCCAAATCATTGGAATCCCTTAATAATGGTAATTCTACAATGCCTGAAGCAAGTGATTACAATTCGCTCATGTTACTAAAGGAGCATAACTTGTAAAATACTTTGTGTTTTGAATCGCTTACCAAAGTCATGGTTGACGAATTAGAAAGGCTGTTGATAAATTTGCAACTCAATTGAGAGAAGTCACAAATGGAAAAATTGTGCTGCTTTTCAAATGTTTTTAACTTATTTAAATCTTTTTCAAAACAGTCGACGATGTCGTGATTCACGATGCCAAACTTCAGATCTTTTGGGTCTGTTCCGACTACTAGAAGCGTTAATATCATTTCAGCCGTTGGCAGGAGTAAATATACGCCCAATATTCTAGGTAGATCAAACATGGTTCGTTATTTGGTGGATTGCGGTTCTTGTACAACGGATGAATTAATAGGAACCTTTTTAAATTTGGGTACCAGATATTCATATGTTTTTATATGTTTTTCAAAAACGTATCCTACTTACAAGGGGTGCCGGAGAAACGTTAGCCATAACATTGTTGAGACAGCTTTAATTCGACGAAGAGAAATAAAATGAAGATTTGTTGCCTCCAAATTTCGTTTCCCCTCTATTTCTGCTGGTTTTAGTCTAGTTTTCTTTTCCAAACCTACTGGAGAAGCTTTAATAATTAGGTTTGTTGATTAGACAGTTTTGTGGACTAATTTCATCAATTTGCATGCCACAATAACCTGCTCTCGTGCTGAGGCTTAGAAGAAACTCTCCCGAACATGTTAAATTTGTTTCGTCTTCATGGCAAAGTTTTAAAACGACCTCTTGAAGAATTTGAGAATCGTACCGCTGAAGCAGTGACTGTGGGCTGTTTTCTGCAATTAAGCGTCCCTTTCGCATTATGCCGATCTGTTGGGATTAAATTCAATCAAATGGCGACATTAGGCTTAATGCAATTCCAATTTTACACAACGAAATAGCCTCACTGCATTTCGCTGTTTGGTGGTATTATGACTAACCGTGTTTGCGTATTTTGCTTCCTCCAGGTAATGTGTTGTAACAATGATCTAATATTGTAATAACAAAGCGTTTCTCAAGTACATTGCAAATAACATGAGACATGACTCTAGAGTAACACCAGGTTTTAGAGAATAAGAAATCAAAACGGTTGCTTGAAAGAGGGCAAAGTGTAAAGAATGACTAAAGTGCAAGAAAGATTACAAAAATGGTTTTAAGAAAAGGGTTAAACAACTTCGTACCCCATTGGGCGAAACAATTGATTTTAAAACGTTATTCATGGAGTAGAACAGGAACAATATTTAAATTGGTTAGTTTTGTAGGGACCTATGAGGTACAAATTCATTCTAAAGCTAATGGTGCAATATTGCGAACTAACCGTCTGTTTTCCTGATTGAACCACCTTTTGCAAATGCTCCCAAATACTAAAAATGTCAAACCAAAGACTTCAATGTATTCAATTTATACAATTATATAATTAACTTCTTATTTAAAGATCATGGCAAAAAAAAGTTCTGCAAAAATTTTTTAAGACAAACTAAGCGCTTTTGTAACGGTCTTAGCTATACATTACCGGATAGACCAGTCCATCCCAGGCCAGAATTCTTCACTCAACGCCCAAGTCAAATCTCTTCATGGATGGTCCCTTATTTTACCAATCATCAATTAATGTAACAAATTTGTAAAAAAACACTTATAGCCCACCTTTCTCGTATTAAAGGATCGAGACCTACAGTTGGCTCGTCAAGAATAAGAAGTTGCGGTCGATGAATCAATGTTACCGCAAGAGAACATCGTCGTCGCATTCCACCACTGTTCAATGGACGTAAGGAATAAAACGTATTGGAATTAATACAATTTTTTACTGCTTGCCACACAGCTTACCTGAGGTTTTTTACTAATCGGAATTCCGTTGGTAGATGAAGAAATTCTATTAACCACAGAATCTGTTCCTCTATTTCCTTTCCAGCCATGCCATATATTTTGCCAAAGTAGCGCATCGTTTCCTTGATACTTAGCTGGTCATACAGGGCGGTGTCCTAAAGCAAGTTGCACAAACTGATGAGTTTACCTCATTTACATTACAACGGCAGTGAATATTCATGGGGTAAATACATTACCTGTGGCATGAACCCGACACATCTTCCGACGACACTATTCACAGGTTTGTTTAAAACAAAAATGTCCCCAGAATCGGTTCGGTGTATCTATGAGTAAGAGCATATTAAAATTTCTAGTGTACTATATATTTTCCCACAGTAATAGTTTAAATGATTTGAACACTCACATGGATCCTTCTTTAACATTCATATGCAAATTCTTCAAAATAGGCTTTCTCGGTTCGTACGAAACGTACAAATTTCGGATGGAAACTGCAAATCCCTTCATCTCTGCAACTGGGCTGCTTTGGTTAGACTGATCTATGTCTATATCAATGTACCCGTTTGGACCTAATCCAGTAACTTCCACATGACTTTGGCTATGATCCCTTTGACCCTTGAACATTTTTCGGTTACTGACTGTATTGCTATAGAAAGAGATATTTTTAAAGATTAGTTGTATACTTTTACTTATGTGTTTGCCTTTAAAAGATTGATGCTCTTCAAACCACGTTTGTCTGAGTAAGACTATGCTTCTGTAGACAAAAACTCGCTTTAAAAAGCAACGCGAACATTGTATTCATCTGCATAAGAAATAAAGTCGTTAGAAGACACATGTGGACACATAGCTGCAAGTTAAACTTATATTTGTAATGAGAAAGAGCTGTAAGCACCTTATTTTCATAATGGCACATTGTATCAAACCAGAAAAAGAATTTCTGCTCTTCTTTATTCTATGATGCTTCATATTAATTTATTTGCCTTGCTACGTAACTAAAAAGAGTATAAAGAAAGCTTTTAAATGAGCTATCATAAGCTACGTTAGTTTCAGTAGCATTGCGAAACGTTTCAACTGCTTATTACCGTTGACAGTTAACTTTCAAAATTCTAAAGTAACAGTCGTACCATATGTCTGATAATGCAAAAATTCAATACCTTCCCGCCGTTGACCGTTAAAAATTTTCAAAATAATTTATTAACTTTTAAGCGCCGTCGAATGCGCTATTGAAGAAAAGAGCAACGTAATAAAAAATTTAAACCTTCGACCATTTAGTCGTTGGCAGTTGACCCTAATTCTTAAATGCTATAGTCTTCTTCCCTAATGCGCGAGAAATGTTTGTTCCCTGTTTGAATTCAATTGGTGACATATTTCAAAGTTTGTCGATCGGATGGGACAGACAGTCACATCAAAATCATTACTTTGCTGCTAGCTTAGCTTTTGTAATGCCACTCAAAGCTATAGAAATGAGCTAGAAACTAAGTCTTCAGTTGCTGCAAGATGAGATAAAATAGTTTTATGGTCTTCGATATTTTTAATTAATTAGGTTCCTAATTAAAGTACAAAAAATGGTACCATGCTATACGTTGCATAGTCTCACTATTCATAGTATAAATTTCATTATCCAATATAGATAAAAGAGACTAGTTTCTTGCTATTTTAACTTACAACGGCATAATTTAGAAGAGGTTTAAGATACGTTTCGAATAATTTATCGGAAGCTGATTCATTCGAAGAAAAATAAAAATATCAAAGTTCCCATACTATGAATGCACATTCCGATTAACTAGCGTTGTACTATATACCATGCTACCTGTGGACATTTTAGCAAAGGGGTCGATTTCACCAGTCGATTACTCTTAGCAGACAGTTTTATTGTGTGATAATTTTATTTAATTGCTATAAAAAAACTCCAGCGAATACATATGCATGTACAATTACTTAATGCAAACTCTTGCTAAGACCATAAACACTTATCATGTCTTATTAGGCGGGAGTTGAAAAACGTTCTCACGGTGAATCTCTGGTTTCAATACTGTAGTAATTACCCGACACGCAAGGAAATAATAATTTCGTGCCACTTGCAATTATAGCATATTTTTCCAGTAAGCATACAACGTCTAAAAGTTGCAAACTTAGAAGCGACATAGCATATTGCATTATTTATCTTTCCTATTTTTTCCTCTAATTAATCTTGATTCCTGTGACGATAATCTCAGGACTGGTGCAAGAGGATTTGTTCTAAGCAAGTTTTATCCAACAATTCCTCTAACCTTGGACTCAAGGAGTTTCTTAATTTTCGGTTGCTGTATTTCAGCACATCTGATACGAAATTTAAAAGAAGGCCTTTTACTACTGGAAATTTGAAAGTATTTATTCTGCACAATAAATAATGATAATAGTTATTACAAATATTAATTTACATTATGGACCCGTGTAGAACAACATTTATTACATTACAGCAATATTAGATACTACATTAACAAAAAAATTAATTTAAATTGAGGTACGAGCTGAAATATTGATAGAGTACATTTTTCATAATCGGCTTTCTGTCTGAAAAATATAATCTATGCAAGAGTTACGATCTTCTTCAACTCCAACCATTCCTTGTCAGTTGTCAGTGAGTTATTGGTTGGAAAATGTAGAATAAATTTATTTCAAAATCCATGTTCAATCAAAAAAATATTTTCCACGGTCTTGCATGATTTCGAATTTAAAAAATATGCAGTCAGATTTATAAAATTCTAATGATTGAAGGCTTATAGTTATCTAATTTAATTCTCGTTAGTTTGAGAAGCCTCCTAGTGCAATTTTGGTTTAATAAGCTGAAAATAATTTATTGTAATTAGCAAACATACGGTTGCTAAAAATCATTTGATTAGGTTTTTATTGTTCTTCCTTTTTCGGTAGTTGTAAATTTGCTGCACATTGTATCGATAACGAACATTGTGAGAATTCGGTGAAACTCAGATAAATCTGCCACAAAGTTAATTTAAAAAAGCCAATCCTGGTTTTTCCGAATTGACCAGTTCTTGATTCATTAGGTTCCATAATTTCTACAAAAGATTTTGTCTTCACAAATTTAAAAAAATAGATTCCGTGGGAGTTAGCATACGCTTACTTTTGGAACAAGAGTTTTTTTATGGGAAGTTTAATATGGGAATCGATGTGAATTAAAGGTTCCCTTACCGCTTTATTTAAAATTTACATGTGTTAATATTATTTACATACAGTGGTAGCAGGTACAATGGTAACTTTCAGCGCAAAAGATAAGCATATGAAAACCGGGAATATTAATTGGGAAACTAACTTGATTAGTGATAAGCTTGAAACTGAAGTAGACTTAGTCGGATTTCAACTTTATTAGGCATATGTACAGTAAAGATAAAATGGTATCTTCCTAAAGTAAACTTGAAGTTTTTAATTATAACGATATTTGGGAAAAAACATGAGCAGCGCAGAGATAAAACAGCTATAAAACCAGTCCGCAAAAACGCTGCTTTGATGAGGTCGTAAAAAATATTTGCATTTCCGTCCCATTGAGATGGCATATTTTTCTTATTCTTCATCATCTATCGTTCTAAAATAGCTTTGTAATTAAATATTCAGACTTTAGAACTGGCAAACGACGTAGCTGAAATCTTTTATAAAGTCACTGCTAAGTAATCTACGGACTATGTGGTGTATAGGCTAATTTGTTTCTCAAATTCTAAGAAACGACAAACATATTGCTCAAAAGCTTCGAGCAGTACGACAAATCAAAGATAGTCTACTTGAGAAAATTAGTCCTTGGTTGCCCTTTTCTGTTAGTTCCAAGATCTATAAAAAGATGCATGAATGAAAATAATTTTTGAGGTTGTTTTTAACGTAAATTAACGATACAAGCTGTTTTGCAGAAGAAAAAGTTTTAATTGCCCACTTCAAAAATGTCAAATATTTTAATAATGACATTAATGACCAACCAGCAATGTTATTTGAAAGCTCTAGTTTTTATTGACAGACAGACGGATGTGGCAAAATCAATGTTTGCTGTGACCCCGCACCGACTTATGAATCTACAAATTAACAATTTTCGATTTCCCTCGTTAAAAAAGTCAATAAAAATAAAATACATTGTTGAATGTAATAAATAATGACAGGTCTAGAATCAGACAGTCGGATCGAGATCCATTTTTTGATATAAATACCCTATAAATTGGGATGACATGTGCATTCTAAAGTTCAGTACTTACAAGTCGTAAGTTCAGTACATTTTTCCCCAACAATTTCTGGTCTTCATTTCAACAACGTGGTTACCTTAGTTTAAATAGCTTTTGAAGCCCGCTTGAGCAAGTATCAAGGGATAAAAATGAGTAAGGACAGCAGACTTATACAAATGAGCTGTGTACTTATATCTAGTTTTAAAAACTCCAGTTAATTTTCTGTTTTGTGGCAGTTGCCGGGATAGAGGCTTGGATTACATCTGCAGTAGACGAAAAATGTGTGAAGAAAGCGGTCACTTTGGCTAGGTCATTAAGGCGTGTACGGACAGCAAAAAAATTAGTAGTGTTGACTACCTTAAATGTTTCGGAGGAGTTAAGGTAAGCAACATACCTACCATTGGCTGATCAGGTGAAGGTTGTGATACGGGAAAGGACCACCGACACTAGGTAGTATAGCCAGGCCAACATAAATATCTCAAAAGAGCCATCGACGCCAATCACGAAAATTGGCTCACAGGTATATTCGGCATTTGCAAATTTTTTAACACCAAAACTACCAAAATCAGGATTAGTCTCGGTGGCTTTTTCAAGATATTTGTTTCAGTTGGGGCATGTTTTTTTGAAAATGGCAGGAAAACGTTACCACCGTGAATTTTGGCTTGGAAATCAATAGTTAGCGTCTATCATCCTTTGATTTTTCAAATAGCTACCGTCCATATGAAAAGAAGTTATTAACTGCTTAAAAATCCCGTAGACAAATACATGAAAGTTCACTTTGGAAGCAAACAAAGGTTTTTCAAATCAATTTGTTCAAAACTCAAAATGTTTTAGCGCATTTGCAGTCTAAGTCTGACAATTTTAAATTTCACTAACCAACTTAATCACGAGTTTTAGACTTTACTTTCAAGTTGACTTGTTTTGAATGCGAACCTTTACAGTCTGGTCTTCTTTCGGTCAGCATTCATTCGAATTAAAGCAATTATGATTAATGATTAAGCAATTATGCTATTTACAGGCAGAAGTTGAAGGAGACATTTGACTTGGTCCATCTTATCGACACAAAAACTTTAAATGGTTGGAGTCTTGAAGATTGTGCGAAAGTTCATGGATTTTCTCTCTGCATTTTTGACAAATGCGTTTATCTAACACCAAAAGCGCTGGTTTGCATTCAAAATCTTGCCTCGAATTTAAAAAGTACTAAATAGGTGGAAATCGTGAATTTTTTAAATTTCCTCTTCAGGTTCTACAAAATTGTGACGAGATTTTTGGAATGTATACCACCTTTGCAATCTCACAAATTGGTCCGAAGGACGACTTTGGCATTGATCCCTCCATCTATCTCTACATTCCGAGCTTTGAGTACAACCAAACGTTGACCCAGGATGCTCATATAAACGGTTGTGCTTCTGGCGGTGATTTTGCCAGCTTTCTTAATGTTTGGCTGAAGAATCAAATGCCAAAGATTGAGAGGCTAGAAGAAAAATACAACTTGAAGCTCAAAATCAATGAAGATATTCTACAAAGGCGGTACGACGCACAACGGGGCAACGCAATAAATAACTACCTAGTTTGATTCACGATGGAACAACTCCAAGTTCAAATCCAGAATTGACAATTTGAATTTGGCAAAATATGCACCACTGATAAACATGAATTAGTTCACCCCTCGGTTTTGACCATTTATTTGGAAAAATTACTAACTTCAAAATGCTATTTTTTTGTCTGTTTGGTATGTGCTACTTAAAAGAACGTGTTACAAGCCTTTAAATCATTATGTTTTACGTACCCTTATTACGTAGCTGAGCGAGGCTAAGCGAGTACTTAGATTGATGTGACCGTCTGTCCGTTTAATCGATAACTCTCGAACGAGGTCACCGATTGACCTCGGAACAATACTTCCTTAAGTTCTGATGACGAACTCTATTGTTTTTTAGAATTTTAGGTCAATTATTTACGCCGGGGTTATCAGTTGAAATTTGCTTCAAATGGAAACGGTCAACCGCAGGAGGCCGTTGAAGATTTTTTTTAAAACTGGAACATATTGTGGAATAGCTAATTCAAAAGCTTTTGAAAAACTAAATAAGACTGTTATATTGCAATTTTGAAATCTGCAAACGGTAATCGCTGATTGTAACAATTTGCATATACATATTACTGTTGTCATATGGATATGAAGAATGCATCTTATAACAACTTATGGGATATATGCTGGACAACATTATCGACAGAACATTATAATAGGATGCCGAAGACAGTATTTAACCCTTTACTCAGCTACGTCCTTATCGCTGTTGTACTGCACTAGTGAACAATGCACAGAATTTAAAAATTTGCATGTTGTATTCAATATTTTTTACTTGAGTTTCAACATGCCCCAATTGCTCATTTCAATTTTCCCATGTTAAACTCCATAAAAATAGTTTTGAATTTCTTTTTCAAAATGTTTTTAAAAGAATTTTCAAAATGAAAGATCAAAACCGAGACGTGAGCTATATGCTGACCAGTGATGCATATTTTTCAAATTTTCTTTGTCAGTTCGGGATTTATGTTCCAACGCCGGTATTGCATATGTACATATATACTTTGCGGTGTGCAAGTGCTGGCCCACGCTTTCCTATTTAGACTTCAGTAAAATTGTATACACATCACGGTAACATTAATGGTTTCATTTCTAGTTTAAACTCAAATCCTTCCATCGTTAACTTTGTTGACATTCACCCCCTTGATTTTGACGAAAACGAATATACGAAAAAAATATCTGATCAGATGGGTCCCGTGGAGAAGGTAATAAATAACTTATTTGTTAAAAACGCTTTAACCAACTAATCGTTGTACTGTGCTTACCTGTAACTGAAAAAAAATTATAACA
>JAHZMX010005685.1:0-31878 GCA_027743895.1 Seira musarum
GTTCACTGTTCACACTCACTCGCTCGAGCTGGGAAAACTGGAGAAAAAGAAGTCTTTTTTTTACTTCTCGCTTCCTTTTGCTTTCCCATCTTGGTCGCGTGTACCCCTTTCCCAATTGCTTCTGAATAAAAATGCATAAGTAAACGGCACTTCTTTTTTTTGTGTTGGAGAAACTCAAATAAAAAAAAAGTAGTGGACTTGGACTGCTGGTTGGAGTTGGAGCTGAAAGAAAGAAGGCAGAAGAGGAAAAGGAAATTTATTTGGAGAAACTTGTACGTCTTCCTTTTCTGCCTTTTGTGATGCGATAGAAATGGTGATGTGATGCTTTCTCCTGCTTGGACTTTCACTTTGACTTCCCTTTGGCTTCTGGAAGAAAACTTTTCCACGATGGATGGGTGGTACTACATTGCAATTTGCAATATGCCATGGTTAGAGTAGTTGTAGTTGTACTTCGAGTGTCTATACACACTTAACAGAAAAGTTTTTTTTTTTTCAAAAAGTTCTTTTTTTCACTGGAAAAATTATGTAGGTTTATTGCTTCTCCTTTAGGAAAAAAAGAGTTTTTGGAACCACTCCGACACGGCACCAGTTTTTGTCTCCACTTTCAAAATATACAGCTTTACATATGAAAAATTAGGTCTTCTTCTCGGAAGCTGAGACTACTGCTGGGGAAGAAGAAAAACTAAAGCATATTTTTTTCTCGAGGGACGTTGATGAAATGAAGATGAGAGGAAAAAGCGGAACAGTTTATTTTTGCGGATGCGAATACGATGCGATGCATGGAAAATGGAGAAGAAAAGCGAAGGGAAAGGCAGGCCAAAGCAAGCCAAGCCACCTACTACCTACATCCTAATGGATTACTGGAAAAACGGAATAATTTAGAGAAAAAGCTCATCTTGTACGACGAAGTTGATGATGATCATCATCGTCATCACAATATCGTATCATGTTCTTCTCTTCTTCGTGTACATAATTTTGAATGAAACTAGTCCACTTCTAGTTTCCTTGTTCTCCTCAAAACAAAATTATCCCAAAAAAAGGGAGGAAAGAGAGGGAGGGAGAGGATCGTAGACGCATAACAAGTACAAATATGTACTTTGCAAAATAGCGAAACTACATGTTCCGCATACATATGACGAAAGGAAAGAAGGAGAAAAGGGGAAAATTGGAGTATGGAACATGATTTACTGGGAAAGATGATGAACAACAACAATTTCTTTTTTTTTTTAGAAAAAGAAAAAAAATTGCTTCAAAGGCTTCTTCTAAAAGAAAAAGTAGCATAAGTACATATGAGCAAACGAACGAATGGAGTAAATGTAATGGGCTCATGTTTTACCCAGTTTATTGCTTTACCACATTCTTTCGGGTAATAGAATACCTAAGACGATATTAAATTGAAAAGACAAGAACCAAGGGTTTGCATCAGAAATCGGAAAAAAATGAAATAGCCAGTGGCACAAACATATTTATGCATTCTTTTAAAATTGTTACAGATCGCAAGTCGTCAAGGAACGGAAGAATAACGGAATTGTATTTTTAGAAGTTTCATGTTTTTATGTACTCAAATAATTTTTGGCTGTTTGAAGCAGTAACAGGTAAAATTTTTGTTGCAAACGCTTTATTGCTTGGTCTTTTCCAACAAAATTTTTCCCACTTTGTTTCTACTGTAACCAACCCTGCGATGCAGCTGTGAAGCTCAATCCCCTATCTGAGCTCAAACCCTATAACCAAGCCAACTAATACATAACTATTGCAATACACAATATTGTACTTTTCGTTTAGAAGTGATCTTCTTTGAACATTTCGCCAGCACTCGATCTCGAAACACTTGTTTTTCTTTCTTCTCTCAGGGATGCTGGGAGAAGAGGGCTGTGGCATACACAATCTCACCTCTTCTTCCTCCTCTCCTTTCAATTCACAATCAGTGGATTGTGGATCTCAACGCGATCAGATTGAATTGAATGATGCACTTTGTTTTTGCACTTGTTTTGTTCCGCTGCTGCTCCTGTTCGCTCTTCGAACTTTTCTTGGCTTCGGTTTCACTTCACCACTATCGCTGCTCTTGATGTTGCCGATGTTCAATTCACAATTCTATTTTTTTATCTCCTTTTCTACACCCGTTTTGTTGGCGAGGAAAAGTAGCACAAATCCATCCATCTATCTATCCATATCCATCCATCCAAAATTACTTCAGCATCTGATCTAGCTCAAGCGGTAAGGCCAACGCCAAAGTAAAGTTACATGAAACATGTACGGAGCATGAAACATGAATCGAATCTAACTGATTGTGCTCTGTTTCTCTCTCTATTCCACTTTTGGAGATAGCGATCCAAGTCAAAAGAAGTAAAAAAAATATTTGGAAAAAGTGAATTGAATTGGGTGTGAGAAAAAGGAAACAATAGGGAAAGCTCAGAGAGAAGCCAAGACCAGACCGTGCCAGACCAGGTACTCACGTTTCCTCTTTGAAATGTTCATGAAGCTGGAAATGGCCTTGGGATGTGTTTTGTTACGTTAGATGCTTGCTTGCTTGCTTTGCTGTTATGCCGTTCCACTTTAAAATTTTTATGAAACAGGTGTGGTAATGGCGTGTCTGCCTACTCCTTCCAGAGAAAAAAGGCTTTGAAATGTGAAAAGGTTGAAATATGACCACATTTGATCCTCTTTTATAATTGCTTTTTTTTCTTTGTCGAGTCGAGTGGAGCGAATTTAGTTGAGTTTTAGAGGTAATCCATCTTTTCTTCTGAACTGAACTACTTTTTTTTGTTCTGGAAGATCGACTACATAGATCCAGTTGAAAAAATGAGGAGGAAGTTATTTTCCCGGTGTTTTATTCTCTTTCCCAAAAGAAGATCAACAGTTTTTTCTCTTTCTCTCAGGTTGGATGGAATTAAAGTTCACCTTTACCATTATAACAGCTTCTCTTCTACCCAACTTTACTTTGAAGTGATCGAGTGATTGTGATTGGAAAAAAGAAAGGAAACTTTTAGGATTGGAATTTGGAATTGGAAGAATGTTTTCACTTGAAAGGAAAGTTTCTTTCTTTTCAGCTCAGTTATTGTCACGAGAAAGGAAAAAAATGAAAGAAAGAGGGGATTTAGATTTAGGAGATGTGATGGGAAAAGTCATAAAATGATGTTGGATAATGTCGTGGGAAAACACTGGCTTATAGTACAATTTCGGGGTCTCAAGGTACCCCAATACCTAATTCTAAGAAATACTTATGCATCTGGGTACTCAAACACTCAAAATAATAGGGTCACTTACCCAAGGACAAATGCCTACCTTAAAAAACAAAAGGAAATTGACACTTGAGTGCGCTTGTGTGCCCCCAGTATTAATGCATTAAATAAAATCTTGATCCACTTTCGAATCAAAGAAATTCAGGGGTGAAGGGAGATCTTGTCAAACACTTTCTAGTCTCAACGACCCACGACAGCATTGTTCGTTCATATTATTCTAGGAAAAAAACTTATAAAATGCCTCAACCGCTGTAGGTTATATGGTACCAAAGACGCAATACAAAAGCGATGAAATATCTTTAAAACTAGATAAGTAATATGGCTTAAAGTTATGGGGTTCGACCATATTTCACGCCAAGCAACCATTACTTAAATCGTTATGAGAACACTGGCGGTTCTCAAAAATGAACGTCCCCTTTTGCTTTCACGAAGAAAATAAATGAGGAACGCTGATTTGATTCCTCAAAGCAATTCAATTTCTTTTCCATTTCATCAAAAAATGAACTTCCTACTTTCTTTTCATAGAAAAAACTTTGTTAGTTCGTCTCACACACATCTAGCTTGATGCGACTCATTTCCCGCTGGAAAATGAAGTTGAAAGGCAGAAAATCACGTTGAATCAAAAACGAGGAAAAATATGTACATTCCCCTCATCAACCCAACTCATATGAAATGTGCAAAAAAAAATCATTTCCAAACTTCCTCCATTTTAATTTTTCCCATCCTAGAGCTTTTACCCTCCTTAAGTTCCAAAAATTAATTAGAACTTTTCCACGATGTTATTACATCTACAGTTTGAAAGAATGGAAGGAACAGGAAGCCTTTTAAATATGCACTTATGCTTCTGATGATGATACCATACGAACCGGAAACTGGGACTTTAGCCTCATTCTCTTTCCTCTATGAAAAGTCAGAGGTTGAGGATCCCTCCAGGTATTACCTCTTTATTCGGTGAAATGTAATAAAAAGGCAACAAAGCTAGAAGAAATGGGTGAATTGAAGCATGAATAAAACTGGTACGATATATGACTATCGCTCTCCTCTCGTCTCGTATGACCGACATCACATGACAATAAAAAAACTGATACGATAGGAATACGATACTAAAGCAAAGTCTAAAGAATCGTATGATACCACGCCACGCCATGACGAATTTCACTTGGGGAAGTGCACTGATGTGAATGATGGGATTTTCCAGGATGGATCAACAATTCAACTCACGAAGTAAAGGAGTGCATGGCATTATCATCATATCATGATGGTCCCTTTTTTCCTTCAAATCATACAACAAAAAGAAAAAAAAAGACAACAACAATTGTAAAAGGATATCTAAAGAAAGGGAAAGAAATAAATGCAGTTTTGTTGAGGAGTTTACGTGGAAATTTATTTGATTTCGTTTTTGTTTGAGATCCAAAAAAATGATTCGATTTTCATTGCTGCCGCAGTGGCAGTTCAGGTTTGCAAAGTTTCGCTTGGATGGAGAAAAGAGAATATATTTTTTTCTGATTTTGAAAGTAAAATGAACAAGGGATCATCCATACTTGGCAATAAGATGGGAACTACAAAACCTCACATTGCCCCAAATGCCTTAAAACCTAACGCTACGTTTCTTACTTTAGAAGATACTTTCGAAATGAAGTTACTAATAGTAAAGATGCTCAGCCGCAAAGAAAAACATTGATTTTGCAAGTGTGAGTTTGTTAAGCGTAAAAGATGGACGATCCCTTAAACGATGGCCTGCCTGCCTATTTAGTTGATTTATTCTTCTCTGGCTCTATTTTTATTCCATTCGAATTGGAGGAAGATACTGTATTTATGTCTTCTTCTTTTTTATTCTATAAGAAGCAAGAGTCAAGTCAGACTTTAAGAATTCAAGAATAATAATAAATTTGGTGGTACTTAGAATGGCTCCTTCTCCATTTTCATTTCATTGTATTTTTTTAGTTTTTGTATTCTCGTTTGAATTGAAAATGGCAATGGAATGGAACCGCATTTCAGAGCAGTAAAAATGGTGAAAGCCCGGCTCGACTCTCGCCTGGCATGACTTGGCTTGTCTTGTGTCTTGGCTCTGACTTTACTACAAATACTACGACTATTTCAAGGATTTTCATTTTCTTATTTGTTACATCAGCCTTCCCTCTCTTTTTATTCGAGGGAATATAGCCGGAAGCATTACAATACAGTGCAACTGCCACACTATACTTCTCTCTCTCTTGTCTTCTTCTTCTTCTCCATTTAAGTTTTTGGTTGGTTTGGCGGCTGGTGGTTCGTGTCGCGTCAAAAAGTCATCTCATCTCACTGAAAAAAAAGAAAATAGAAGCCAAAAGCGACTTCTGACTAGCTCTCAGCTCATATATTTTAATCGACGCTTAGTCACTTATATTTTTTCCTTCTTTTTACGAGTTCCATGGAAAATGCATAAACTATCCAGTCAAGCGAAGTCCTAACTTGGTTTCGCCTGAAGTTCTTCTGGAGAAAATGCTGCATTGCTTATTCTACCATTCCATGGAAATCGGTAGGCAAACGAAACGCCACCGCAAAAAATAGATTATTTAGTATCACATCACATCGCCAAATACCAAATCGTATTGTATCATATCACCATCATCCTCCTCTCCTCATCTCATCATCATCAAACATGCATCAGAAGACCCAAGGCAAACTAAGCCTTCGCATTTCAGGAAAACGGGGGCGAACCAAAAACCTTCTCAATTAATTGTGAGTATTTCTAAGCAGAACTCAATACAATGGACATGATTTTTTCACTTTCCACGTAATTCCCTAAATTAATCGCATTTATCACGTAAAAATTAGCTCATCTCAATCCACAAGGGAAAATGATGAAAAAATCTCAAGTCAAAGTCAAACTTTTCACTGTTTCAACTGAATTGAAAGAGAATAATTCGTATTCCCCTTAAAAATCCTGTACTACATATCTACAACCGGTATAACGGGCTTCTATTGTGCGTCTGAGTTTGAACAAATTGGCTCACTGACATGTCGGATGGACTGAAGACGTAAAAATTTAAAGAAATGAGAATGATTCCATTTTCATTTTGAGAGACAGGAAAGAAGACATTATTTATAAATGATCCCATCTACACCCCCGTTTTTCTCATGCGACATTTGCTTCAGAGCCACGCACCACACACAACATCTGAATGACCCACTTTATCTAAAAGCCTTGTGCTTCTGCTGTTCTGGCAGGAAAATAAACGTAAACGAGGAATTATGCCACACTTGCTACTTGCTTTTTGCAATTTGATATTTCTTCTGGACAACGACAAGGAGAATTCCTTTCAGAGGACTCAAGTGAAGGACCATGGAAATCCTATCCTCATGTCATGTCACAGTCGAGTCGTAGTTACAGTCACAGATTTTTTTTCTTGGAAAAAGGATGTGATGTGATGGGACGTGACTTGACTTGACTAACTAAAGCAGAACTGAGTCTGGCTCAGTGAATGAGTCCTTTTTTTGGAGTATTGGAGGGAAGTGAAGCGAAAAGAAAATGTGAATTTGAACGAGCCAGAGTTGTCTGGAGTGAGTGGAGTAAAATGGAATGGGTATAGGTAATTTTCCATGCATGCACGCGTCAATAGCCCAATTATAAAAGGAATGGAGTGGGATGAATGCTAATTGATTTTAATTCGGCACGACAAGACAAACATGCTACACTAATTCAGTGTAGAGTTGGAACTAGTTCTAATTCCAGATTTTTTTTTTTAAAGAATTTACGTAAATATGACAAGGCTGTGCTAATTAGGGAGGATAAAAATATTCCTGTAGTTTCTCCAAAAATAGATACATACCATATCCGACTTGACGTCATCCCCAATATTCAGCTCATCACATCAGGTAGTCAAAGCTTCTTTTAACAATCAGTAAACTTAAAACAAAAAATGACTGTCTGCTTCCCCGTTTTTAACTTGAGATTTTACTGTTTCGCCAAAGCGGATAGAAGAATGCAGTGTATTAAGGACTGGAAAACAAACTATTGTTATTTTAAAGCAATGACGAAAGGACAATTAACAACTTTATTCGTCAGAACACGTTCCTTAAATCGAGAATCTATCTTTGGTCGATCGATATCTTTGAGTTTGGCTCATTAATGTTTGATTTTAATCCAGGGGCTAGATGTTCTTACGTCAAAGACAGAGAAATACCTAGACAAATTTTATGGTGCGATAAATACATTGGGGAGGCAGGCACGTGCCTCCCGTTTACGAATAAATTGACCGTTAAAATCTAAATGATAACATCGACTGTCAGGTTTGTCTGCGTCGGAAAGATTGTTTTAGCCGAAGCAAAATTCGGTTGGTTGGTATCTTCGGATATAAGATGGACGGACACGGATCATTAAACCTTCTTTACATCTTCATGTTCGTGAGATTGTTCATGTTGAAATTCACATGCAAGATGCAGTTTCTCCTTATTTATTCTACAAAAGACGATACAAATACGACACGGCCCATTTTGTTTCCTGCATCATTGAACATTGAACTTGACAATTTAAATTTAAAATGAAATCAACAAGCTGTTGTGTTATTGTGACATGATCCTGATTGTAATTACAAATTGTATTGACGTGCGTATAATTTTTGCAGTCACAGGCACATCCTTTCAGGCTTTTCTTTGAATGAAAACATTTTATTTTCTCTTTCGCAGATACTTAATATCATATGAGCAGTAAAGAATCAAAGGAAACCACAAACGTTTTTATTCTCTTCTCGTAATTTCTAAATTCGGGGGAATCTTTTTATCACAGGGAACGAATTTGATTTGAGATGCATAATCGGCATGGGAAAAAATAGAGCTGTCTTCAGAAGGACAAGGGAACGTCCCATGAGGTAAGAACTTTTTTTTGTAGAAGCCCTGGCGAGCCTTACTTTACGGAGGACACAATATCAACGTGGATGTCAATTTTGTGCTTAATTTCCGGTTGCTGTTCTAATTTTAGCAAAATATATGAAAAAAGTTCAAAGGATGAGCCACAGTCACGTCCTCGTCATAATTTTCGAGACAAGATATCACCTTGTCTCAATTGCAAACTGATACACTTTTTATGCGATAACGCGTTAAGCAAACTCTACGGCAATTTCCGATTGATCAAGATCATGGTCAATGATCATGGCGACATGTAAAAGAAGCAGAGC
Source organism: Seira musarum (assembly GCA_027743895.1). Classification (NCBI taxonomy): domain Eukaryota; kingdom Metazoa; phylum Arthropoda; class Collembola; order Entomobryomorpha; family Entomobryidae; genus Seira; species Seira musarum. Next base: position 8,393 of record JAHZMX010005685.1, read on the forward strand.
GTGACAAAAAATCCTCATGAAAAAAGCCAACCAATTTTAGGCATTTTTCTAGAAGAATAGAATTGGGAAGTTTGAAGCTTCATTGCACTTTCAAAAGATCTTTCTTCCTCTTCTAAAGTTTATATAAAGAGTTGACACCTCACATTTGCAACTTTTTTATGTGTTCACGATCAGTGGGGGATGTGCAAGAAGAATCCTGCTGTAAGTGTTATAAATGGTGATGGAAGCTTGAGAAAGTTTTGAATCGTACTCAATCATTCACCAGCTCAGAATAAAAAAATGGAACTAAAATTGGCAGTGATTGTTCCCTTTTTTCTCTTCATTCTCACAAATACAAATGGTGACCTCTTGGGTTCGATAAGGAACCTCTGGTTTAAACCCACGCCTCCCCCAGATACCAGTGGAAAGGGTGGGGGAGGAGGTGGGAGTAAGTTTAGTTCAAGAGGTGGATATTATGACAACAGCAATAGTGGTGGAGGTGATCCATACATGAGTGCCGCAGGTACAAGCTATCGTGGCTGGGGTGGTTGGGGATGGGGACATGATGATCATCAAAATCTTGATTTGTACAGTTTATTGGGAGGACTAAGCTTTGCCAGTTTACTCGGAGCAACGATAATTTACTTGGCCAGACGAAATAGTAAGAAATAAAAAATGATTTCATTAAAGCCATTTCGCTTGGACGCTAAAATATTTCTTGGTATTAGCATCCGGAAGAAGAAGGCGCTCCGCTGACGGCATGTCGTACGTGGACGAGTACGATATGGACATGGACGATCCACATACAAAAGGATTGAACATAATTGAGTTGATAGACTCATTTTTGGACAACTCCCAAATATTTTCGGGGAAAAGTGAGGATGCAGCAGTGGTAGCCGTGGTGAGCCAGAATGACACGAATAGACCTTCCAGTAGAAATAACTCGCACCACCATAAAGTGCATCTGGGACCGGGACTTGTCCCACATAAGCTTATTGATTCAACAACAAAAACGGGAAATACATAGCCCAAAGTAAACTGGAAACCGATTTCATCTCTTCGTATTTATTTTATCATTTCAGCCATTTCATTAATTTTGTGTGTACCTATATAAGTAACAGCTGCAGTTGTAGTTTGAACGTCTCACCTTGCCCCGCCATCGTTACATAGGACAATGTAATTAATTAATTTAATTAGGGCCATGTAAATTTAACATGATTTGTTTTAATTCAATAAAGCCATCGCATTTTTAATTTAAAAAATTAGAATATAACTTAATTTTACATATCAGGAACATGTTATTTTCATTTATTTTTAGGGAAATGGAGCCATTGCATGTTCATCGTGCTGGTAAAAAAATATGGAAAACAAGACTGTCTTTTCCAATAGACGCACTCTTTCACTTTAAGGGACAAGTTTCCGTTCTTGTTCCATCTACCTATGCATTCGTTTAATCTGATGGTGAAAGTATTTTTATGGGATGTTCTTTTTCTGTAAATGTCAAGGGGGCGGAATGAGCCACTTTACAAGTTATCAGTATTCTACACAAAGAGGAGCAAAGCTTTCACTTCGTGTTGACATGACAACTTCAACTTCTTTCACGTTTACCCCCTTTCATGAAATAAACATTTGTCATTCATTCCAGGTTTCCAGTCAAAGTCAAATAGTCAATTAAATTCAAAACGATGTTGAGAGGGAGTAACAATCACTAATTGCGTGAGTAATGAGTGCTTATATTGCTTGGGTATATTTTCTTTGATTTGACGCAAGCATATGTCATAGAATTCGTATGTTAAATCAACATGTCGTTATCTCTCATGCATAATTAAAATCGGCCATAATCAACTATCCACTGGATTCATTCATCCAGTCCATGTGTAATTTTATCTGGAAAATATTAAACATGGAATGAACATGGATTAATCATCAGACGAATTATTCAATACAAGTTATGAGAAATAAGTCTTCGTAAAAAAACTCGGACATGAAAGTATTGATTAAATTAAATTGCCATAATAAATAAACCTTAAAAAATCATAAACGCACAACATAAACATGACATCGATTTCTCCTAATTTATTTGTGAAATTCGAAGAACTTTTCCCTCTTGATTTTTAGATTTTGCCAATTAGCTTGTGTTGGTGCGATTTTGCTGACGACCAGTATGACCTAGTTAGGTTTTGTTCAATTAATTGTATGTCAATAGTAACGTTTTATTAGACGACTGCCACCCGATGTCAAATTAAAGAGCTTTACCTGTCTACGACGACCAATTTGAAGTTGGTTCGCTGTCAGTTACACATTTCTGCGAACATTTAAGAGAAAAATGTCACCGATTACATACGTCTTGTTCTACATCTTCCTGAGTCTTTTAACATTGACATTGACTTATAAGTCTTTGGTACCCAGTGACGATGTAAAGACATTGCTGAGACACTTTAAAACCTGCCAATTCAAGTTTTTCTTCACTTCCACAAATTATACTTTGGAAAATGAAACGGACTCCGATAATTTCCATACATTCCATGTCATCCTGACTTTACTTCGGGATACCGTTTCATTTTCACTAGATACTTTTGACTCTCACAATAGGACACAGTACTTGACCCCGGCTCATAATCATCATAAATGGAGACGTCATTCGTTTTGCTTCATTCACGCATATATGGCAGACCAACTAGGTCTATGTCAAGGTTCAGGAGACCTCATATTCAAAATTAATCAGTCAGAGAGTGCAGGAGAAAGGCCAGATATATTTCTCTTTTTCGAAGACTCTAAAAAAGAATCTGTTGAGGAGCAAGAAGCACGTCTGGATTTTCTCCAGAATACCTTGTCAAAGTCCTCTGTGAATGGTATGGCATTGGGAATCGAATCACTTCAGAATGTCTACATGCTCTGCATAAGTTGTCGTGGAGAAAATGTAGTTCCTGTGAAGGATCCTCTGATCCGCAGTTTTCGTGGAATGATGACATTTTGGAAGAGTTTATACTCAGACCTCAACCAAATATATATCTTTTCGGATACCAATAATTACACGGCTAAAGAGTTGTCTTTGTGTGACAATTTTACGGGATCAACCGCAGAGCGTGGATACAAGCTGGTCTATACAGAAATTTGCATTCACAAAACAATATCCGACATTTGGAACTACACCTTCGTTAATAACTCCGTTTCCTTAAATGATACCCAAAAAGTAGTGCAAACTGTCTATTTTTCTTCATTGCATATACGATTTTTCGTTTAAATGTATTTATGTTACTTCTATTGCAGAAACCTCACGCAGAAATTTCCAGTGCGATTTATATTTCCTATGAGGTTCGAACCACTGAAATCAATGAATTTTGAAAAAGAATTGTCTGAAATGAATTTAATTTTGTTTTTAGAATCATCAAGAAATCCTTCAAAAACACGTTGGAAGGACCCAATGGCTTCCATATGCAGTTGAATATGAACCATTTTACTTTGTAGCGGTTCAAGAGAAGCATGCATTTCAGGCTGGTGCACTTGTCGCTCCTTTCGATCTCATCACTTGGATACTTCTTTTGGCAGCAGGACACCTTATGTTCCTAATTACCTTTATCAAGTCTGGTTCCAATTTTAGTGAAGGAGTCCTTCTCTCTGTGATTGGCTCCCTCTTGGATCAAACGGCGTCCGAGAAATATCGCCGGTCCAAACTCTTCGACTCCATGGTACTTTCTAGTCTCTGGCTTGGTTGGTTCATGGTCCTCGTTGTGCTAGGAAATTCTTACAAAGGAAAAATATTTGCCTTTATGGCTCAATCCACAGATCCTCATTTTCCCACTACCCTTACAGAACTTGTCAATTTGCCTTACCTTTTATACACCTTCGCGATAGGTGTGAACGGAACAAAGTTATTTTCTATGTTCAGAAATGAATATCTCCTGCCCTTTAGTTTAATCCCAAATCTCGAAATGGAAGTTGATGACGATATCAATCTCTCCCCACATGTTTACAAGCGTCTTGACGAGAAAACAATTTGGTTTGACGAGGGACGACATAGCTTTGCTTATCAACTTATTGCCACCTCAATGGGAATCACCCCAAACAAATCGATTTCGAACCAGACAATTGCTTTCATTCAAGATGAGAAAGTTGCCATTTTAGACTACTTGGATACTTTAAATTATTTAACCCTTTCCGTTCAAATGTTTATGCCTCATTTCGCAGTCTCCAAGCCAACCCTGATTCCGGGTTATGTGCTCATATCACCATGGTCCGTGTCGCAAACTTATTTTGGGACACTGTTTATTCGCGCGCTAGCATTGTGCTACGAATCTGGGATATACCAAAAGTTGGCGGGGCACATGTTCACTCTACGTGTGAAAAACTTCTTCAACTATTTAGGAAGAATTCTCGAGAGTCAAGTGCATGACCCAGAAATAATTTCTCTGACACGTAGGTCGTACTCTCTGTACAGAAGTAACAATTTCAAAATTAAAAATGTGCTTGGATCTGGGGATAACGATAGTGCTAAACCACTTTCGCTAGATATGATTGGTACATTGTTCATCCTTTGGGGTATGCTCCTCTCGACAGGACTTGTTTCTTTTGCTCTGGAGAAACATCGCGTCTGGAGGAAAGTATGGCGAAAACTAAAAAGACTTTTAGGATGTAACGAAGTTGATCCTACTTCTGATTCTTATGTTAAATTTCATCCTTGGACATTTTAAATAAAACATGTTTACATATGCTATATATGTGAAATACAATTATGCTGTTGATTAAACCGAATGCAATCGTTTGATGAACTGAATAAGGATCATTCATGTAAATCTCATTCCCTCATGTACATTTCTACTACATTATTTTATTGCTATTCATTTATTAGGTTAACAAGGAAAAACACAAAATAAATGAAGTTTGCCTTTTACACTATTTGCACTTCATATTTCGGTATTTATTCCATTCCAAGAAAAAATAAGCCAAATTGCGAAGCAAAGCAAATGATTATGAACAAAAACTCGACATACCACAACACAAGTTGTATTCCGCAACTTAACTATACACAGCTCGACATAACAAGTAACATGTATGTATGCGAACGAAGAGTCTGTGAATGCAATGCAATGTGGTTACGGTGATAGACTCAGACTCAGACAAAGTGCAGAGCAAAGCGCTGCTATATTTTTTATAACAAAATTTGCACTAAAACGTGAACATGACACCCAAAAACGTTTCTCTCCAAAAAAAAGCTCTACAGTCAAGTCAACAGGACAAAAGCCACGTCATGTCATGTGATATAGTCATGGATATATGATGATGATGATAATAATAATATCCACTCGAGCAGTTGACTTGACTGTGATAATTAAGCCAAGCCCCTTTCTTTATATTGAGCTGTATGCTCTCCCGGGAAGTCCCATACAATAAAGCAGGACAATAATATTTTTTAAAATTAATTTAAAAAACGATTGTGGTACGAGAATTCAACAAATCATAGATTTGAGCTCATCTTGAGGTAAGGTTAAACCAAAATTAAAGTGATTTTTTTACATAATTTTTACCTTCATTACATTCTTACATACTTTAATTTTAAACATTTTGGTTTTAGTTTTGTGTTCCCTTACATCTGTTTTTTTTTTTTCATTTTTTGAAGTTGGTAGATTTCTAATGATGGGCGATTCGCGTAACAGCAAGACGCAGGATATATCAAAGCTTTTACAAGCTCGACTTCGATTAAGGGATTCAGAAGATGAACCAGTTGGGGCGTCTGCAGCTGAGAAATCCGGAAATTCTATGCTCGAAACATTAAAGCGATATGAAGCTGAACAAGAATCCAAATTCTTGGCAAAGCAGAGACAAGCCAAAGAGCAACAAAGGTCTTCTATAGCAAAAGATGAGCCAGTTGAGGCGTCTGTAGCTGAGAGATCCGGAAATTCTATGCTTGAAGCCTTAAAGCGATATGAAGCTGAACAAGAATCCGAATTCTTGGCAAATCAGAGACAAGCCGAAGAGCTAAGGTCTTCCATAGCAAACGCACGCGTTCAAGATCGCTTCAACTACAGAAATGTTCCCAGAAAGATTAAGGAGCACACCCAATCTCTACCCATATACAAGAAGAGGGCGGAACTCATCGAAATGGTGAGGCGTAACCAAATCGTGATCGTGGAGGGAGAAACTGGATCAGGAAAATCTACCCAAATACCCCAGTACCTTGTAGAGGCAGGATTCTGTGATAATGGAAAGGGGATCATAGGAATCACTCAGCCTCGTCGAGTGGCAGCTAAATCACTTGCTGATCGTGTTGCTAAGGAGGGTGGAGTCGGGATTGGGGGCCTAGTCGGATACGCCGTGAGGTTCGATAAAAAGTTATCTGGGGAGACACTCGTAAAGTATATGACAGATGGTTTATTAGTGAAGGAGTGTACCCAGGAGCCGAACTTGCAGGCGTATTCAGTCATCATCATTGATGAAGCTCATGAGAGGAGCATTCACACTGATGTGTGTTTTGGATTATTAAAGAGAGCCGCAAACAACAGGCCGGAATTGAAAATTATAATAAGTTCCGCGACTTTAGATGCTCCAAAATTCTCCAAGTATTTTAACAATGCTCCGTTTTTTAAAGTAGAAGGAAAAATGCATCCTGTTGAAGAAATATTTAGTGATTATCCAGTCCCAAATACTAACGACCAAGTGGTCAGTACGGTGCTTACCATCCATGCGGGAAAAGAAGAGGGTGATATATTGGTCTTCCTATCGGGACAGGATGAAATCGAGTACGTCTGGGAAAGGCTAGAGGAAACCAATAAGGACAGATCAATGTTGATAATGCCTTGTTACGGGGCTTTGCCATTTGAAGATCAGCAGAAGATTTTTGAGGAGACTCCGCCAAAGTTCCGAAAGGTACCGAATCACTTTTACTCGACTTGTGCCAAAACAAGTTATGATTAGCTGGTTGATTGCTTAATTTTTATTGAATTTATGGTTTGTCAGATCGTGCTTGCCACAAATATTGCGGAGACGTCATTGACAATCGAGGGGATTGTATTTGTTGTAGATTCCGGCTACTTCAAACAAAACCAATACAATCCCAAGACGAAAATCGATACTCTGGAAAGGAAGCGAATCACCCGTTTTCAAGCCATTCAGCGGAAAGGAAGAGCCGGTAGAACCCGTCCTGGAAAGTGTTATCGCCTTTACACCCGCTCTGAGTATGTGAGGTTCCGAGAAAGCCCTGAGCCGGATATTACACGCTGCAATGTCGAATCTGTAATGCTGGACCTAATGGCTATGGGCATTACCGAACCACTTAAATTCGATTTCATGGATATGCCTCACTGGGAAGCAATGATGTCAGCATTGCAGAATCTTCAAGAGTTGTCGGCCTTGGATGACAAAATGAATTTGACGCAGTTGGGAAAGAAGATGGCCAGCTTCCCCTTAGATCCTCCCTTATCCAAAGTTCTTATAGAATCAGCAAATCTGGGCTGTTCCAGCGAGGTAATCAAGATCGTTGCTTTGTTGAGCACTCAGCACCAGAACATTTTCTATCGAGGGAAGAAGGTTCGAAAACTAGCAGACGCCAAAAGAGCTATATTCAACCAACCTGAGGGCGACTATTTAACTCTCCTAAAGATTTTCGAGGCTTGGTGCGTAAATATGCAAAGCCAGAAGTGGTGTAGAGATAATTACATTAATTTTCGGATCCTGGAAGAAGCGGATGAAATTCGTATCCAGCTTATCGACATTTATCAAAGTCATCGTTATCAACTTTCTAATTCAAAGTCGGATGATCCACTAGTGAAACAAAATGTGAGAAGGGCATTCACTTCCGGTTATTTTAGACAGATTGCAAGAAAAAAAGCGCGTGGTCATGCCTTCGAAGCCCTTTCTGGGACCGGGGAAACTCGCGAGGTATTTCTTCATCCAACTAGTGCGCTTTTCAACAAGAATCCTGCAGATCCGTGGCTAATATTCCATGAAACCATGGTCACAACCAAGGCTTACATGAGGGGTGCATCTGTGATTGAGCCTCACTGGATTAGGTTGTATGCTCCCAAATTTGCAGATAAGCTTAAGTCGTATCATTATGTTGATATTTGAAATTAAAATTCTGGAATATAAAGTATTCTTCTTGAATATATACAGCAAAGAATATGCTACAAGTTGTAAATATAAAATTTTAATCGAAAGCTAAAGTTATTTATATATAATACAAAGGTGCTTTGATCTGTAAAAGCCTTCACCGCATGCCTTTCACGAAAAGAAAATATGTAATTTTAAGTGCTTATAAAGTTATAAAACTATTTATATAATTAAAGGTTGCGTTTGAATTAAATCGAGTAATTTCCAAAAATGATTTTTTTTGTGTAATAGCTTGGCTTGATGGCAGAAGCTTGAGTTGTTGCATGATATTCATTTCATAATCATCATTGTTTTACATGTCACATGTGGCAGTTCAGCCAGTGCGGTTTTATGTTTAGAGCTCAGTTCCAGCTCCAGCTGTTTTCTATTAAGAACTGTGAAAGAAGGAGAGTCAATATATAACTTGCCTTTCCAACCTTGTGCATCTAACGATCTATATAATTCGATTTATTTCCACAATCAAACAAAAATTTACTAAATTTTAGTATAAAAGTTCAGTTTAACATCAAACAAATTCACACACATACATTTCATGGAATTGGCTGAGAAGTAAAAATGTGGGTATTTGGCTACGGTTCCTTAGTTTGGAAAGCAGACTTCCCTTACACCCACAAGCTAATTGGGTACATAAAAGGTTACGATCGCCGATTTTGGCAAGCTAGCATAGACCACAGAGGAACTCCAGAAAAGGTCAGTACAGTACACTAGGCAGTGAATTAGAAACATCTTTAAAGTCACATCTTCAATTTAATTTTCAATACGTGTTTGTTAATATTTTCATGACTTCAATGTTGATAGCCTGGACGAGTCGTGACCTTAGTGCCTTCCTCGAATCCTGAGGTAATTCCAAAATACTCTTACTAACCGTAGAATAGGTTATAGGACAATAATTTATTTCGTAGGCAAGGGTTTGGGGCATTACCTACAAAGTCGAGGACTCTGAAGCTATAAAAAGATTGAATGATAGAGAAAAAAGGTTCTCCCAAGTTATTTTGGATTTCTACCCTGTTGCCAAGCTTCCTATTGAAGATGGTGATAAATCACTTGACAACGAATCCAAGCTTCCGTTAAAGATTGAAACAGTGACTTACATTGGACCAGAAAACGGTCCTTTGTTCTTGGGAAACGATTCAGTGGATTCTATGGTTCAACAGATCGCTTCAGCGTCTGGACCATCGGGACATAATTCTGAGTATATATTTAAATTGGCAGACTTCATGCGTGCGAATCTGCCTGAAGTTGAAGACGAGCATTTGTTTGAGATTGAAAATGCACTTCGAATCAAACAGCGAGAATTCCAATAAAATTAATCTTCAATTTCTATTTTCTTAATATCTTTTGTAATTTTTTAAACTGTTTTTACAAATTGACGGCTTTTGAATATATGATTCATAAAATCATTAAAGTATTTTCTTAAAATTCCAGGCTAAAGTTTGGGGAGCAGCATACAAAATCGAGGAGTCGAAAGTTGAGGAGGTTCTTCAGCACCTGGACCACAGGGAAGTGATGGGGTACGAGAAAGTTCCTATATTATTTCATCCAATTCGAAACCATCCTATGAGTGAGATTCCTGCGACGGACCAAGCAGAAACTGTAAACAATAAGCCTTTTGAGGTGACCATGTACTACGGTTCTAGTCTAAACGAGCACTACTGGGGAGAAGCTCCTATCGAAACCATAGCCCGACAGATTTGGGAGTGCGTGGGTCCAAGCGGTTCCAACAAAGATTACTTGTTCAATCTCGCCAGTGCCATGAGACAAATTGAGAAGGGGATGCCATGCAGTGATTCAGAATCTGACCACACGTCGAAACCACTAGCAGTCATGGATTCACATCTAGCTCAACTTGAAACCGCTGTGATTCAATTAAATAATGCTCCAATGACGAATACGAGTGATATAAATGATACCGCTAATAAATCAAGATGACGAAAATATAAATTATTTCATATCTGTTTTCGTTGATTCACTGTTCGCTATTCTTGAACTGGAAAAGGACGACCAAGTACGTCGTGATAATTCCAAGCACCTGACATTTATCATTATCTTATCATATGACTCTGCAGCATAAAAAACGGGAGAGACAGTCCAGAAAGAGGTGGAATAAGACTTACTGTAGGCAGAACATGGCGACCAATTGTGAATAGGCGCATGGGTGAAATCATTGGTGGATTAGATAATGTGTTTATAAAAATTAAACTCATCTGAAAATGAATGTGAGAGTTTAATTTTTTAAAGACAAACCATGTAACCTTAATTCCAAATGAAGAACAAATTGTTAACGACTTTCAAACCTTCTCTTGCACGTCTAGATCTGTCCTTTCCAAAGATCGAGAAGGAATTTTCCTCAAGCTTCCTAAGCATTTGGTTGCCTTTGAATAAATTACCAAAATTCGTGTTCATTATGATCATGGAGCTTTCATCAGCAAAATTGCTTACCTCACACGTGACTTGAGTTGCAACGTCGCAAAATCTAAGAAAGGTTATGACATGTCCTCCCAAAAGAAACGTGCCCATGGCGAGGGAAGTAAATTCGAACCAACTGAATCCTTGTAGCAAATGCGTAATATATTTAAACATCTCAAAACAAATATTAAGCGTGGGCAACACCGTGGTCACGGAAAGGCTCAGTAGATGGACTGAAGAGACTTCATGAAATTCATTGAGGTACACTAGCGCCTTGGAGTACATTTCCAATATAAAATGTATCCGTTTGGTTTGGGTGTGCGATACGATTTTAAGGCTTTTAAAAGCTATTCCAAAGCACTTTATCAGAGCTATCCAAATCAAGAAAGCAAGGAGCCTCGTCTGATTCATGGTAATCCATTGAATTATAAGAACAGCCACTACCCCCAACTTCCACCATGAAACGCCCAGGGAATACGCTCGACTTGCGTGAACCATCGTGTTGATTAGGGTGCATATTAAGGATGAGAGCATAATCAGTGCAGTTTCCGTCCCTAAATTAGCGTCTTTACCATCAAATGGTGGAGAATCCGACATTTCATGAAGCTCTGCAATGAAATTGGTAAATTCTTTGTAGAATTTTATGAAGCGATGTCGCTGTCGAAGCATACTCACAAGAGTTACGTAGTCGAAAAGAGTAAAAATGGAGGTAACCATGCCAGCAGTTAACCACTCTGTGGTTCCGTGCAAGTCGAAGATTGCAGTTAGTTCGGCATGGGAAAATGGAGTGAACCCCAACATCGGGATTCCTGTTGATAACATAAAGAATCTGAAAATAGAGATAATGCTGTAAAAATTGAAGCTGAGATGGGTGGGCAATGTGGGACTGATTGGGAAAAACGGTATGCTACCGTAGATTTGGGAGATTCGAAGGGGAAAGGACAGGAGTCTGGTTACGGGGGAATGTGGGACATCTGTTACAGAATCCGTCATATTCAACTTTGACTTTAGACATAAAGCCGAAATAGTGTCGGTCTCACAGTGATGCTCAGTAGCTAATTAACTATATTGATGCAATCCTCCTCATAAATAAATTGCTTTGTGATTTTATGATAAAGCATGACTCGACCTATTGGATTTATACGTTCATATGATGATTAAGCAGTATGATGCCAAATTGATTCGTTGCCCAAACAAGATGTCAATCACATTAACGTACATTTAGTCTAATTAATTGGCAAGAAACACAAAAAAAACTGACTTGAGTTTCGAGAAATTGATTTTCATTCCTGTTTTTGTTTGTGATGGCACATGCGCGACTTTCTACAATGATATTGGATTCTTCGTAACCGCACAAATGTTCAAAATATTTTTGGCTGGGCGGAAAATCAAACAATCTGCGCGTACAATTTGTGTAATGAACTACCTATGAATGCGTAGAATTGTTTTAAAATGCCCTTTTGAAGACATTTGAAATGAAATTTGGCTGAAGGTCTTATGCACTTTTACCATTGCATTTGCTACCATTTTCTATACTATTTTGAAAATAGTATAGAAAATAGTATTTTACTGTTTATACTGTTTCGGGTAAGCCTTGCCTTTCACAAGATTGATAAATACAAAGCGTGACGATGATGATTGATGATGAGTACCATGGATTTAGGTATACAAACCGCCATGCCATTAACACTTGTACACACTTTGTTAATATGCTAACTTCTACGAATCATGATGGCAATATGTATTTATACCGTTAGCTAATGGATAAAATACTGACTTATTTTTTGAACATTTTTAGCTAAATTAATGTTTAAAAGTCTAAAAAAATTGATTCCGTCTTGTGATTTAACTGTTTCTTATCATATCAGTTAAAGTACAATGAGCAATGAGCACCTGTACAAATATTATTGATCAGAGGCTGGTGTTAATTTCCTGTAAACCAGTAGGTAACAAACCCAAATCTTTGCTATAAAAATTACAGGAGACGAAGAATTTTCTGTTTTTACTTTTATTCGATAAAGAAACATTTGATCTTTTAATTAGTTTTTACAAACTATATAAGGACCATTTGAAATTTAAAAAAAAATAATTTGTTCATTTGTGCACTTTTGTCATTATTATTATTGTATGTTGTTTGTTCATCTAGGTGCGTCTCTGCATTGTGTTACAACTTATTCTTCCAGATTTAAAAGGTGTGTATCAAATAGCCTACAGGATTAAGCTGATTGAATTATCCAAATTACATTACGATTTCTTTTTTAGATGAAGTCATCATTTTACGCTTTTGTCACCGTGTTTGCTTTTCTGTCTTTTGTTTCTGGAAAAGCTATTTATCAGCTTGATACAAAGGAAGGCTGTTGTGCACCATCTATTAATCAGGTAGCTGTCATTGGAGACGTTGATAGTGCTAAAAATTCTCCATCAACTATGGGAACTACTGCAGGAACGACAACGACGGCAATGATGCAGACAGCGTGGCCTACACGGTTATGGGGTTAAGAAATGCAGCAATTAACGAACGAATAAATGAATTATAGCTCTGGTCTAGGTATAAATTAAGTATTAATAAGTACAACCTCTGCTATATAATTGATAAACTCAATTAGTATTAATTTTCAGATTAAAATCTCCTTTGTTCACAATCTATTTCTCATGCAATTTTATTAATTTTTAATCTTACGATTAGTCATAAAGTACAAGGTTTGCACCCATTTGTCTTTTATTTTATCATAATCATAATGGCACAGCTACGATCGACATTCTCAACTGGCGACCTTTTCAAAGTCCCCATCTTTGCCTTCCAAGTTTCCTCAATATTCCCCCTGTCCCTTGTAGAAGGTTCCAAGACACAAAAATGTCGACATGGCCCTGAACATTATCAACATCATCATCTAGTCTTTTCTTGGTTCGGATTTGGAAGCCTAATGATCGTATCCAAAACTTTCTTTTCAATTTATTCCACGATCGCCGTATCCATGATTATCAAGCCTGATGGAATATCAAAAATTTTTGGACAATGGAGTCAAACATCAACGTATTCTCAAGCGTTCTCCAGCTTCATCGTTGGTTTTGGTGATTTCTACTGGACATATTTCTTCTTTTTCAAAAGGCATACTCTCGATAACTTTTACAATCAATTAGATTTTACCCTCCACACGATTCGAAATTTTTCTGCAAAGAATATTGAACACATGGATTTGTCGCTCTTAAAAAACGTCATTTCTGCAAAGTACCGGAAGATCGTGAAGGCGTTTTTATTCTTTTTAGGAGTTGCCATATCGTTCACACTTGGTGGAATTTTGATTTTCATGACAAAAGCCATCACGTTATTTCACACGTCATGGTGGGACCTGAAAACTATTTCCATGGCCTGTATTCTTACCAACTGGGGATTTACAACGCTCTTTAGACTTTGCTCATTTGTTCCTCTAGTGACATTCATTTTCGTCTTTGAAGTGTGCTATCGAGCCCTCAAAAGCCAAATCGAAAACTGCATGGTTTGTAGTGACAAAGAAGAATGCCTTGAGTGGATCATGGGGCAATATGACAAGCTACGAATTTTGTTAAACGACTTTCATAATGTTTTTGGTTATTTTATAGCATATTATTGCGTTTCAGTTTTAGTTGTCTTGCTAGACAGCGTATTCCAAGCCATTTCTAACTTTCTTCATGAAAATAATGAGAGTTATGGGAGGATGTCACAAACTTTGGGACTGATTCCGATCATTTTTTCGTGCGCTCTCATCTTTTTCATGATTTGTGACGCAGCAACTTGCATGACAAACCAGGTTTTTTTTTGTTAAAAACGAAACAAACTTGGTTCACAATGAAACAGAGCTGTTAAAATTTGCTTTCCACTCGCAGGCAAAGGAGTGTATCTACGCATGTCGTGGAAATATCGATTTCGACCTTATATCAAGTGACCTGAAAGATAAGGTTTAGTTAAAGATTCTTGATTTTTAAATTCTTATTCCTTAAAACTTATTTGGTTTCATGTCGCCCATTTTGCAGATTTTACTATTCTACATTCAAAGTGCAAGAAAACCTCCTTATATTTGCCCAGCAGATGCATTTAACCTTGGCAGACATTTGCTTCCAACGGTAAGACTAGGTTAAGCTGCTATATATTATATTTATTAATTTTACGCATGAGTATGAGTATGAGGATATGTAGACTCCATGAAGGTTGTCCGTTGAGTATTGAAATTCCTAGTTTATATTTCAGGTACTTGGATTGATGACGACCTTCTTGATTGTATTATACCAATTCAGTATGTTGGAATAAATGAGCCGTTTCTTTTTACAAATTTTTATGGTGCTCAGGTAAAAAGGCGTTTTTTCTAATTGAGCTTCTCAGGATGCACTTCGCCAACTTTCCATACTCATTTTGTGTACCTTTTGTTTCAGGTATAATCTAAAACAAATCATCCTTTTGTTTCTACCAAGACATTATGATATACATCATTGACATAATTAGGCCTTTACTTTTAACTTATTTGCATAATCTTTGCGTAATTCATTTTATTGAATCCGCGCAAATATTTGAGTTATAGATTTCCATAATGATATTGCTAATACAGGCGTCGGACCTTCATTAATGTAAATAATAAAATTACATTAAGACGGTCATACCCGTAATTTGACACAATATCGATAAAAATAATTACATAATTAGCTATTAACAATAATCGACCGATGAAATATTGACAATTAATAATCAATCATACCTGGATAAATATTTTAGCATTTTCTTGGGCAGTTAGTTATTCTTTTCATTTCACTTATGCGCATTGCTGAGTCTGACAATGGCACGAAAAAGGACATCTTTCTCCACTGGAGACTTATTTAAAGTTCCCATATTTTCCTTCCAAATTTCCACAATTTTTCCTCTGTCCCTAGTCGAAGGTCCGAAGACACAAAACTGTCAACACGGCCATGATCATTATCACCATCATCATCTAGTCTTTACCTGGCTTGGCTTAGGAACGATCATGTTCATCGTAAAGGTCCTCCTTTTAATTTATACCATGATTGCAGCGAATGTAATACTCACGATGGAAGGCTTTAATAAAATATTTGGAGAATGGAATACGACGTCAACTTATTCCCAGACAATTTCCAGCCTTCTCATTTGTTTTGGGGACTATTACTGGACCTACTATTTCTTTTCTCGAAGGAAAATTATCGACAAATTCTACAACCAATTAGATTTCACTCTCCATACAATCCGCAATTTCTCTACCAAAAAATGTGGAACCATCGAAGAAGTAATTTCCAGAAAGTACTGGAACACCGTGAAGGCTTTATCGTACGTTGTAGGAGTATCTAGCATATTTACAATCGTGAGTTCCTTTTTCTACATGTCAAAGGCCATGGGGCTTTTCCATGTGCCTTGGTGGGACTTGAAAAGTCTTTCGATGGCAGTTATTCTAATTGACTGGGAATTTGCTGTTCAGTTGCGGCTATGTTCTTTTATTCCTTTGGTGTCATTCATATTCGTTTATGAACTGTGCTATCGAATCCTAAAGAGCGAAATTGAAGGTTGTATGACTAATAACGATGACAAAAATGCTACTTTGGAATGGATCATGGGGCAATATGAGACGCTAGGAGTGTTGCTAAAAGAATTTCATCATATCTTTGCAAATTTCATCACGTATGCTTGCATCTCTGTTTTGGCTGTCCTGTTGGATAACACTTTTCAAACCTTGACTTATTTCGTGCTTAATCCGAATAATGTTGATAATGGAGGAATCAAATCGATCCAAACTTTAGGAGGAGTGCCAACCATCACTTCTTGTATTCTCATCTTTTTTATGCTTTGTGATGCATCTACGTCCATGACAAACCAGGTTTATATAAAATTTAATTGAGACTATTTTAAATCACTAATTTGGTATTGCTTGTGTACTCTTATTTATTTTGAAGGCCAAGGAATGTGTTTATTCTTTTCGTGGAAATATCGACTTTGATCTCATTGCGAGTAACCTAAGAGATAAGGTTGGACATCGATACTGTACAGCATATTTCATTTAATGGATGAAAAATTAATTTTCATACTGCATCATTTTGTAGATTGTGTTTTTCTACATTGAGAGCGCTAGAAGACCCCCGCATGTTTCTCCAGCAAACTTGTTCAACCTTGGCAGACATTTGCTTCCAACGGTAAAAAAAAGTTACATTAAATTTAACTGACAATTACTTTTACATGCCCAATCTATTCATAATGATTGATAACTCGGAGCGAATTCGAATTTTATATTTTTTTGATTATTTAGGTGCTTGGGTTGATGACCACCTATTTGATTGTGCTATATCAGTTCAGCATGTTAGAATAGTTTGTTAATTTTACCCTGAATGTCTCAATTTTCTTTATCTAAAATCTATCCTGCATCGCTGAACTTTTGGAAGACCTGAGATTTTCTTGACTATTGATATAGCCGGCAGTTCAATTGTTTCATATGAAATTAATTATTAACTTTTTATTCGTGTTTTAAAAACTATCTTATTTGTATTTGCATTATTGCAAAATAGATCTTATCTAAGCAGAAATATAATATTATTCGCCTGGTACTTGTGGTGTTACCGCATAACCGGGATAATAAGTACCCGGAATAAAATAGTCTCCAGTATATCCGGATTCATATCCCTCTGAAGGAACATCAAAACTTCCCCCTTCTGCCGATGCTACTCCAGTCAGGTTCAATTTTTGCAAAATGTTGTTAATGTCACCACCTACAGCCGCAATCTGTGAAATCGACGGGGCACAGCAGCCATCCCTCTTATGTCGTTGAAGATCTTTCGACGTAACCAGTTGAGCCAGGAAAGATCCAACCAATAAAACTAATTGAAGTTTTAATCTCCACATTGTTTAAGCTTGAAAACGAATTCAGCATTAAAAATGGATGCATAAATTAGAGTTTCTATAAAAAATTAATTATGCACTTTTTGTACCTGTTCCCATCGAAATTGCTACGTATCTCAATTTTTACTTCCTTGATTGAGTCTTAGATTTTAAATGAAAGTTGTTGCATAAGTCGATTGAGTTTTTTTTTGTATGTAGCCATGCTAATTGTCATGTCCTTCAATAAAATGTCAAAACGTGTTTCCAAAAAATCAATGAAAAACTTCCTCCAGAGACACAAATCAATGCCAAATTAGTAAATATTTTTAGCAATTTTTAGACTGCCTGCACCGGTTCTTGTATATCTTGTTATTGATGAACAAATTCAATATTTAATTTTTTTAAAAGTTGTTTGCTTTATGCCATACTTAATCTCTTCATAAATATATTCGGAAAAAATTGAAAATATTTATACAGGTGTAGTTTCATCGTCGAATTTTTAAATTCTTGACGTATGTATCCCGTAAATAGCAAATTAAAGTATGAATATGCATTTTTATTAATAGAAAAAATGTTGACCTGCTATATAAAAAATGCTTGTTCAATTTCAGTAAATCAGTCAAAAATCTCAATTTTCACCGGTCGGAATACTAAAGCACGTCAAGGTTATTTGCTACCTCACAAACGCTATTCCTTGAGCGTCAAATTATAATAATTTAATTAAATATTTTCTATTTTTCTTTGACATAGATGGATTTTTCTAGAATTTTATTTCTGCTGAAAATTTTCCTCCTTATTTGCATAGTGTCCGTGTCACCGAGTTTTGCTGATGAAGAGAGGACACCGATAAGAGATTCTAGAGGCATAGTACAGTTTGCTCAGATTGGTAAAAAGACCTCAACTACTACTACACCTGCTACAACAACTTTTCCACCAACCACGATGTTGGGATGATAATTCTCAATATTCAATGTTTTTTTAATTTCGAATTTTGGAGTATCTCTTCCTCCATGGTAGGTTGCCGAATTATTTTGAGTTTTAGATTCATTGTCTTTCTAAGAAAAGAATGTAAGAATTTCGCAGGTACTTCTAGCAATGCTGTAGAAAGTTTCGAATGAAAATAAACCTCAGATCTTAATTGCTTTTTTGTTTACAATTTTATTTACATATTTACAATAAAAACGGAATTTGAAACATTATGAGATATTGAAATTGCACTTCCTACGCGTTTCCTTATATCATTTTACCGGATTTGGCATCGGTAACGGCAAACTTTCCCTTCGGCGATTGTGGTCCTTGAAAGGACTGACCAATCGATGTAAATTTGCGCCCACTGCCGCAAACAAAAAGAATATGGAAAGCACACTGAACAGAAAGAAGATGATTGTCATGGGAATTTGAGTATTTTGCTTCACTCTATTGTCTCCGTAATGTTGGACGGAAAACCACCATAGGGAGAACATGATACAATTTTCAATGTAAAACCACAACTGAGTCGCAATGTTCTTCGATTGGAATCCTGTGAATAAAAATAAATAAATACATAATAAAGTAGGGTTAATAAAGGCTTGGTTGCAGTAAATTGTAAAACTACGAATTATTTCTCAAAATAAGGATTCCACTTTTAAGTAGAGTAAACCTTAACCTAACTCTAACCTGTGTGAAGAATTGTTGATCTCCATCCGTAATTAACCGACTCATAACAAGCACCGGGGTTCTCTTTGCCCATGATGCAGTGTCTCAGGGACCTGGCAATGTAGTAGATTATAATGTGATACAAAATTAGAACGACAAATGCGAGTCCGATCATGAAGCCGAGTTGCTCCGTCAATGTCTGTGGAGTGTCATCTGGCATAGGCATTGGGGGTGATGGAGGAGATTCAAATTTGTCTTCCGGATTATCCCATCCAAACTGATTTTTTGGCCTAGGTGGAGGGAGAGGAGGAGTCATTGGCATTTGCATCATCATGCCACGGTTGTGGACTCGCATACTTTCATTCCTTAATGTGAAGCATTGCACAGCAGCAATCAGACTTGCAGCAGCAGCAATTCGGGAGCCAATCGAAAAAAAGGAGTGGAAGAAAAGGATGCATTTCTTTCCAAAAGTTTCATGCACTTCCCAGTCTCCGTCTTCGTAACTTTCAAAAAGGCGGAAGTAATTGGACCTTAAAGCGTAAACGTTGGACTCGGCCAGAGTGAAAATGGAAATGATGACGATAAGTGCTTCCAGAATATCTTCAGATAATAATCACCAAAGTTAAAATCACAATTTGCCAAAATTGAAGGATTTAAATGATTAAATCACCGTACGATTTAATGTAACGCCGTCCTCGCGACTAATCAACAGTACTGAGAGCTGAACCATTGCTTCAGGGGAAGCACTAAAGAACGTCTGCGCCTGTCTCATTTTTACCGCAGATGCTTCAAACCGCTCGTATTCGACTTTGCTTCGTTTGGACAAACCGGATGATATCAGAAGGACCTTAATTGCTCTATATTCAAGACAATTTTTATCGATATGATTACTTTTATCAAAATGTGTTCTATTATGTTTTGTACTTACGTAAATACTGGACCTAATACGGGTACCTGAAAGAGGTCTTTTGTAATTCTGGATGTACCGACTTTCTCAAACATAAGACGTTCTCTTTTGCTTTAGAAATGAATCAATTTAATTTCATTAATTTATTGCGTATTCAAAATTTCATAAAAAAATAATTTGTCACAAACTCTGAAAAGAAATATGTCACTCCAACAAAATTTAGCAAGATCGGTGCCAGCATCACTACTGCTATCACTCCCATGGCCTCCTTGAAATGATGGATTGTGAGATACAAAACTAGGGCAATTTCACTTGCAGTCATCAACATGTTTATGAGATCCACAAAGATTATGTAAGCCGTATTCGGATGTTCGTGATGGCCATTTCCATGACCTTTTGGTTGGATCTCCTTCATTTCATGTCGTTTCTGACCTGATACTTCCCCCTGTTCCAGCAAGGGGGAAAGCTGGGAGGGTTTCACTATTCTTTGCTGATGCTGCGGCATTTTTTATTTAGCGTTAAAAATTAACCCAGCCCAAAATACATTACGGGGCAATGCGAGACTTAAATAATCAAGTAGGTACGTGTGCTTGACTGCTTGCAGTAAATTGTAAAACAAATATGAATCAGTTCTAAAATAAATGATGCCGTTTGCGAGTAATAAATGGCCAAGAAACAATAACTGTTTCTTTTTCATGAGCTAATGACGAAGATAAAAAAGCTTTTTAATGGTGTGTTGTGGTCGCGGTCGTTGATAATATCCGCTGACAAAACCCAAGCTCATTTTTTTCTTAATTTTTCCTCATAAAATGCTCTTGTAATTTCCAACTCAGCAAGCCAATTTTTAAAGAGCTTTCATTTCGCCCAGAAATATATTTTCGCTTTGCTCTCTTTAACGTTGCTTTTTAGGGAGTGGCATTTTAAACAATGGTAAAAAACTTAAAATAAAAAATGCACAATATTTTTAAAATATCTTAATTGAATACCTATGTAAACTCATTTTTGTAGAGGGAGGTAATTTCCGTTCATATCGGCCAAGCTGGGGTCCAGATGGGCAACGCTTGCTGGGAGCTGTATTGTCTGGAGCATGGAATCCAACCGGATGGTATGAATTATTCCAAAGTCAGTTTACTCGATTCTGTAAGAATCAGTGGTTTTTCCTAATTGGCATGTCAAACTTTGGTGACTGTAGGTATGATGCCTTCGGACACATCCATTGGAGTCGCCGATAGCTCTTTCAATACATTTTTCAGTGAGACCAGCACTGGAAAACATGTCCCCAGGGCGATTTTTATTGACTTGGAGCCCTCTGTTGTCGGTATGTTCATTCATTGTAATGTTCATTCAAGGCTTTCAGCTACTCAATTTCAACCATATTGTTTCATTATGATTAAAGATGAGATTAAAGTTGGAACCTACCGCCAACTTTTTCACCCGGATCAAATGCTGACGGGAAAGGAAGACGCTGCAAATAACTATGCGCGGGGTCATTACACATGCGGCAAAGAAATTGTAGATGTTGTCCTGGATAGAATTCGCAAGTTGGCGGATATGTGCTCCGGACTTCAAGGATTTCTTATCTTTAGATCGTTTGGAGGTGGGACCGGTTCAGGTTTTACATCCCTTTTGATGGAACGTCTGGCTGTGGACTTTGGGAAGAAAGCAAAGCTGGAGTTCACAGTGTATCCTGCACCACAAGTAACGCTTCAAAGTTTCGTTCAGTTCAGTAAAGCTCAGTTACATCGGATTTCAATCCATATTTCATTTTAAAGGTTTCGACCTCTTGGTAATTTAATTAGTTCGGATTGAATAAAAGGATCATTATTTGAGTAATTTTGATAATCTAATTTTGTTGAAAGGTACGTCGGTGAGGGAATGGAAGAGGGCGAATTCGCAGAGGTATTATTATTGTATTGTATTTATTGTGTATTGTGATTTATTAGCGTGTTTAATGTTACATTCGATTTAAAGGCCCGAGAGGACCTCGCTGCTCTTGAAAGGGATTACGCTGAAGTGGCAACAGACAGTGCCGACGTAGAAGAATATGATGATGAGTATTAAAGTTCTTGGATCAAAAAGTCAATGGATTTGGTTGAGGTGACAAGAAAGAATTGCTTTGGTGCAAATACCGTTACAAATAAAATATAGCTTTGTTCTGAAAGACACTGCATAGTAACTACCACTTAATCTTTAGCTCAAGTTGGTCAACATGTCTCTGACGACATTTATTTCAGTCTCAAATAAACCGTCTTATTGATCTAACATTTGCAAAATGTCCTCACCTATTCAAACTCCTATGGACCTTCTCCAGTGTCCCATTCACAAAGCCCTAATATACGGAAATTTTCCTTTTGTCGTGAAACGTAAAAATAATTAGGTCCATACAGGCGCCGCGGAACAGGGGGGACGAGGGGGGATATTTCTATCCAACCATTCCTCTAAACTTTACAGCAGAATTCATAACACCCTGTCCAAGCTACAAGTAAACAATAACATTTTTATTACTGCGCTGCATTATAATGCATAAAAAACTAGGTGTGATGTGATCTACCATAAACTAATTTTTTACGAAAAACATCCTATGCAAAAAAATGCATTTTTTTCCTTTTAGCCTTTTATAACATTACTAACAATGCAATGCAAATGGAAGCACCCAGTCCCAGATTAGATTTAAGTAGTAAATCCATACAGAGTCATATAGGTAATCAACAATTTGAAGTAGGAGTAAAAGTTAACGTGTATTGAGCAACAGAAATCATTTTTTTTATAACATGGCCGTTTATGTTCAAAAAAGAAATAGATTTATGTCGTCGGCTCTCATATTTCTTCAAATTAAAATCAGATTATTTACAATTTTTTAATAAGATTTTTTTCTCGATAATTATGAAAAGATTAGGCGAATGAATCAACAAAAATCGAAGCATTGGATTCTGATTCACATTGCAGGTCTTTTTGCTACTTGCTCCTACTGGAGTTATTTATTCCGAGGGAATTCTGGATTCATGGTTAGTGTGATGTGATGTAATCCAAGATTATGGAATTCTAATGTGTTTTCTTGGGATGTCTCCGAGGGTTCAATGGCGTGAACAATGCCATAGAAAAATGTAAATGGACTATGGACAACACTGTTTTTTTCATGTGAAACTAATTGAGAAACGGGCACCATAAATTGTTTGTTGCTGTTGCTGGGCATAAGGTTCATGGCATTAGGCACCTACCTGTGCATTCGAGTCAGTAGTTTTTAGTTTTTTAACTGCCGTCAACAATATTATTACATGGGAAACAAAAAGTAATACAGTGTTTACCAACCAATTCAAGATGCTTCTGGTGTTGACGAATACTGACATGTATTCCTAATCTTTTGCGTTTGGAGAATCTGAGTATGAAAAATAAAAATGCGAAGCTGCATCCTCCAATCCGGTTTTTGCCAAACCAAATCACAAAATTTACCTGCAGCCAAGTATGAATCAAGTGAGCGCCAGTTCAGGAGAGAAAGATGCCATGAGCTTCATTAAATTATGATTTCCGAAGTCATGAAATGAAATGATCATGATCCGATTCGTACAGTATGGTATGGTCATGCAGTGATCATGATGATGAGGCTTAAAA
>JAHZMX010005686.1:0-12951 GCA_027743895.1 Seira musarum
AGCGGATTCGTAACCAGAAAAAAATGCTGATCAAGACAGTATGACTGGTATATGCGATTAGGGGGGCACCTCGGGCGGTTCCCTTGTCAATTTTGTAAATTAGATTGGATTTTTTAGCAAAAGGAACAATTAATCTGTTTTTGATGAAATTAAATCAGATCAAGCGAGAGTGGAAGTCCATCGTGATAATTAAAAGTAAAATAAGAGGTGCTGTAGTTCTGATGGAATGCGATGAGTTAATCAAATTCCATGATAAAAAATCATGCATATATATTGCTGACAATTGATTTGAACTTGAAAAATTGACGTTGTAACTACACACTGAGTAAAAAATGGATTCTAAATTTCAATTATCTTTTACAGTTTAATTATAGCTTACAATGAACATTCAGTGGTTTTCTTGTAAACTGATCAGATCTTGAAATGCAAAAAAAATGCAGAAGTACATATACTTGGAAGTTCTGGGATTTGACATGGTCATTGTCCAAATTAATTGTATTTCTATGTAAAAGTTTAAGGCACCTTTTTGCAGAAAAGGTAAAAATTGTCCAGACTTTTTCCAGCTGCAGGGGTCCATAAAACAAATTTCTAATTATTCCAGAAATTGCATAGGTAATTGAATTCCGTTTTAATTTTAAAAAAGAGGAAAATCCGCATTTTTTCTGAAGTATCTGAAGTTTGTTAAATAAAAGGCGGATTGATTGCATGAAAATTGGAATAAAAATGAAGATAGTAGAACTAAACAAGATACTTTTTGCGACGGTTTGGCGTCGGATGCGTACACAATATAAAAACGTCTAGACTACTTTTGTGATATAATTATAATCAATTTGTGGGACAGTGAAGGGGTTTTCTTGTTAGATAAAACATTACCATATTACGATGAGCCAATTCAAGGTCCATCACATTATTTCAGGCTCACCAATAATTTCACCGCAGCATACAGATTTCTGTCTACAAATCAAAGGTAAAAGTTAAGATAAAACTAACGAAATAATGATTAAGGTTTGATGGTATCGTCGCTGTATTATCGATTGCTGATGATTTCACTTTAACGACGACGGGGGTTCAATTATAGGTAAAGGACCAGGTTATATTTATTACAAAATAGAACATTCTATTTTGTAATCCCATGAACTGAGAAGAGCTAGAACTTTGTGCGACAACTCAGAATGACCGTATTGGAATAAAATTTCTATTTTTGAAATCTATAGCCACCAATGGATGTTAGATTTTGAGAAAAGGCACTTTTACTGAATTTCACTAATTTCACTAATGAACCGGAGGATGGATGATTTTATTTCTGCTTTTACAAACGTAGACCTTTATTAAAGTAAATTAAGAAGATGAAGCTACTGCTTCTAAATCGTGTACTGGACTGTGTACCGATACAAATTCGGTGTGCCTTTTTATATGAAAAAATCATCCACATAAAAAGGCTTACCCATACAAAATTAACATTTGTCCTTTTTTTCAAAAGTAAAACAATCAACAAAACCAAAATATCTCAATACATAATCCTTTCCGTTAATCTTAATCCTAATTTCACATTCACAAAAAATGACCATTAAACCTTTCCCATTCATACAAAATATTTTCACCTAACAGAAATACATCAAACAATAATTTCTGGAAAATTTACTTGAGTCACCCATGATCTAACAATACACAATTTAAGCTTGACTCACTATTTCTAACATATTTCACAACCAACTTAAATGGATGATGACAACCGAACTCGATGGATGACAACAGCATACTCACTTACTGTCTAACATTTGCTTTTGCTTTTACCTTATTTTCTTACTATTTAATTTGGCATACATAGAAATGGGGTAAAATGATACTTAAATTCTACATACATTTTATATTTGAATTGGAAAAAGAGAGAATAAAAAAGTCACGGTAAGGAAACTACTGACTACTAAATTAGTAATGCTGTCGACCGGGAGGCGACAGCACAGGAATCGTATAAGCTAATGCTATCGACCTGGAGTCGACAGCAAAGGTTTTCTTGTTTCTTCGCTGAATGGTTTGCTCGCGTCGGCGATAGATGGGTTTGAAATAAAATTCAAAATAAATGAAGTTAAATATTTAACGAAAAATTGATTGAATTTTTAAAAAATGTGCTAATAATGAATGCTTTGACTTTGACGGGTTTTGATTTGTTCTGAGATTTTTTTAAATTTTGCTGGACACCTTTTCTAAAGCAAAATCACGTTCTTTTTTCAGTTTCGTAAGATTGCAAATTCTATAATTGTATCAGTAATTGTATTTGCAATTACAAAATCAAAGAAATTATCAAGGTAGGTAAAGTAACGTGACAGTAACTGTAAGGGCGTTCATTCATTTGCTGGTGGATATAATTTTCATGAGAATACCTTCTGACTGGGTAATCAAGCTTTAAAAAATGCCAGCAACAAGCCGTTGAAAATAGCATTCACTATCACATAATCAGTCAAAGAAATATTATCCACAGATCTACTCTGACTTGAATCAATTAAGATATTTAAAAAAATTGTTGGGACAAGACAGAACGCTCTTGCAAACAACCGATGCGTCATTCATTAACATTCGACGGATGACACGACATGAATCATGTTATATGCAAATGACAAGCATATATTGCTATTTTGTCCAATCCAGTTCAGTAGTAATTTGACTTTGATACCGTCAAAAGTAAGTAAGCTACCGTCATAATATCATCATCATTCATGGCCAAAAATAAAATTATTCCTCGTGAATTGCATTGCAAATGCAATCTATTTGTCTTGAAGAGGTTGACGCCGACCTCAGAGTAGCCAACGCCCAATGTTCTTTACGGAAAAAAGGAAAAAAGAAATATGAAAACCAGAACCGGTAGAAGGAGTAGGAGTGGTGTTAAGTAGAAATTAACAAGATTCAGTTATTAATTTTATTATTATCTCGTTGACACCCTGTGCATGTGCCTAAAACTGAATCAATTAATAAATCAGTTTGGAGGATATATTTCATTTGACATTAGAAAATGCCGGAAGTAAAAATATTAAAAATATAAGGACATTGCTGAAAATTTGTTCTATTTCTTTGAGTTTTTTGGAGTAATTGCAAACAACTTACAGAACTCACTTTGAGGTGGATTGCATATCCTTAAAACCCCTGCAAGATTTATTGCACAGTTGCCCGATAAATAACCAATATAATTACATTACAAACTGTATATTCTGATTTAGAAGGGGGCTTAAATAGAGCGCGGGTTTCAAATAGAACGCGTGTGCAATATAAAAACCATAATGACAAATAACTTAAACAAATAACTTCGATCTGCAAACATCTGACCATTGCTTTTCAGTAAACGAATAGAACAGGATAAAACCGGAATTTATGAGAGAAGCAAAAAAAAACAGCAAAAAATAATTGTAAAGTTCACATGAGTAAAAATAAATGGGACGAAAAATTTGCACAAATGAATTAATTTAAACGGGTAGAAATGGGCCAAAAACCGGGAAAATATTTTTAGCTGTTAAAGTTCATTTATACCCCATTTCGTAGTTGAATAAGTTTCACTCTATTTTTATCATCTATCAAGACATAATCTAGCGCTTTACGGAAACTTCAACGCACCGAAAAATTCAAGAAACGACGACTTTGTAAAAAATCAAATGCAAAATATTCAATGGTTTTGCATTCTCTGAGAACGTCCTGGACTATTAATTTCTTTTTCTCGATTGTATTGCCAGTTGAAATGAAAAAGGCTTTTACTTGGATTTACGACAAATAAATCCGTTATTGCTACCTTCCCATGTTGCTGTAACTGGTTAATTATTAATAGCTGTAGTCGAATCCGTAACTAAAATTATAATTGGAAGTAACTTTCAACTGAATTTAGTTGACTAATTGTTTTCTGTAAAGCCGTTATAGCTGCAATTCCTTCTTTTCTTAATTCTTTATGGTAAAAAAAACTTGACTAAATTTTATTATGTTAATTCGCTAATTTTTGTTCAACTCGCAAAGTTCATTATATAAAAACTTAGGAAATTGTCATTTGTTTTTAATCAATTTGAGCTATGTGTAATTAATAATTAAACATTAAAAAAGCATTCTCGGTTCACGTATAACTTATAAATCGTCTGTGAAATAAATTCACTCGAAGACGTTAATATCATCTCATCGTCTGTAGCAATTTGATACAGTGACTAGAATAGATTTGTCCAATGTAACAGTGAACTTCACAGAAATCGTGAAATCGCTCTGCTCCAAATTTTTGCTTAATTTTTATTTGGGAAAGTTTCTTACTTTTTTAAGTTTTCAACTTTCCAAGAATTATTTGTTTTCCCAATTCACTTTTGCTTTTCAATCCTTTGGTCTTTTTTTTTTGTTGAGAAAAGATTTGCATTTTCCCTCCGTAAAATAATATCTTTATTTTATGAACAACTGAGCTTGTTAATTTAGAAGACAATTCTACTTGTAAAAATTTAATCTCCCTTTGTTGTAGTTTGCTTTGATGAACATTCCAAAACACAGTTTTTTTGTGTCTATTTATTCGTTGACATTCCCGATGCGCGAAGTCCACTCCAGCGAATGCAAGGTCGATGAAGATATTCATGATTTACGTTTGTAGATTGTAGTTCAGACGATGTGACTTGTTCAGCTTTGCCCGACCAAATCAAGACTGTCGCAGTTTTGTAAGTTTGAAGCTTCTTTGTTAGTAGTTCCGAGAGAAGTTGATTCGAACAATATTTTCTCATTTTAAAGAGGATTTAGACTAAGATGACTCGACTACAATCGCGATGATGGCAAAATAATGTGAAGTTTTTACATGCCGTTAACAGTAATCATGCAATCAACCGACTTGACAGTTTACGTAGATGGACATGAAAAAGGTGGATGTATTGTTTAAAATTGCCGGTCAGTTCCGGAATTCCCGAACATACCCAACTCGTTTTAATTTTTTTGAAAGGCAAAATTACTTATAAACTTCAAAATTTTATTATTAAATGGAATTTGGCTGGTTGCGGGAAGTCAAAGAGTAGAGACAACTCAGGATCAAGCGGCACTAGGTGGACTTGAACTGTCCATGTTATTTGCTATTGTGACAGATTCTCTTGCTGCAACTCGGAATGAAAGTATTGATTTATCATTTACAAATTTCTGAAGCAAAGTCCGCAAAAAAAATTATGCCCGATTTATAGCAATTTGAATAATAAATATTTTTCAGCGTCATGAATAATCCAAAGTTAATGGAGACGTAGCTGAAAACTATAAAAAAAACTTAAAATAATATTCAAAATAAAATAAAATAAATTGTATAATTTTTTTCTTGTAAGTCGTACATAATTAGTAATCCAAAATATCCTATTTGTGGATAATTTTCCGCGTTTAAATACCTAAATTATCCAGTCGGATGACTATATTTGAATACCTATTCAATATAAGTTAAATTGCAACTCTTTCAACACATATTTTATCTTGTTAGGAATTAGCAGCATTAGCTATGTACGTTTCATTAAACACATCAAAATATATAAAAATCGCTAAATATCTCAGTTTTTTCAATACACACTCTATAAATTTGAAAGCGTATCTACAGATAACCAAAATTCTAATGAAACAAAAGAACCGCATCATAGACATTTAATTACGTAATAATTCAAAGTTGTACTGAACAAATGCACGGACAAATCAAAATCGTCTTTAACTATCTATTTGATCTCGATAAATATGTAGTCTTTCATTTGCTGAATGTAGTTTTTTAAATAATTGGACCTATTGCAAAAAAATCTTTAAAACAAAAATAAAATCAGAGGTATACAACCAGGGATGCTTTATTGCGCAATGACAAAACAAAATTCTGTTTAATAAAAAATCAGACCCAAATTCTGGTGCCGATCTAAGGACTCTAATTGTTCCTGGAATTCCATGCAGGGGTAGGTCCGTACTCTTCTCAACTTACTAATGTAGCAAATGGAATGGAATGAATTGCAGTTTGCACTTTTGTCTGTTCTTCTATTCAAAACATTGTTCAACTCATTTCCCTTTTGTGATTCTTGAAAATAAGGAAAAATTTTGATAAACCTATGGACACTGCATTTGCAAATCTTGAAATATCTAATTTCCCGTATGACAAAATAACTCACCAGAGGCGTTAACATCCGTTTTTTAGATTTTTTATGTTCCCTTTCCAAGAGTATTTTTACCTAATTATTAAAACACAGATAGCTACAAGATTATTTTGGCGTAATGAATCGAGAAAAGCTTTTTTTAAACGATACTTAATTTTTGAAAGAAATGTGTGGGCTGCTTTTTTTGGAGAGTTGGCAATTCGGTAGGAGGCTGCTATATTTTCTAAATTAAAAAACTGAAATCGGGACGAGGCGGCTTTTTTTTCACAGCAATATTTTAATTTTGTGATTCCTAAAGTAGGTGTCACTTTTTTACGTAGGAATCTAAGTAAGATCCTGACTTTTTTCATGACTGGCTCGGTTCTTTGGTTTTTCGGAAAAGTATAAAAATTTCTGAGATCTTACTTGGAATATTCATTTAATGATAGTTGAACTACGACTGGAAATACATTAAATCGGTAGGAATTATGGGCCAATTTGAATTGATTTTAATGAACTATGGTTCATAAATATAATAACTATACATAAGTAAATACATTGACATTGAATTTGATGCCCGCGAAGGAATCACTTTCCTTGGATTCGAAATATTTCTTTGTATCTGGTACTAGAGCTGTAATGTTGGACTTGACACAAAAAGCAACTTGCTTTCACGATGCGAAACATAAAATGATGTCAGGATGTCAAAGTTCATTTCATTCGTGTGTGTCATCATCTTTTAGGTGCACATTTTTTGACAAGCTGACTTATATTTTTGCTAGGTTTATATTGTCAAACCAGCTTAAGATTCGATTTACCTACTTGCTTGGGAAATATGACCTTTACACTTATATTTGGAGACGAGGCAGGTAAAATGAGAGCTAAGGTTGCAAAGCAGCACACTCCCAGTCGCATCGGGACGAGGCTGCTTTATTTTCGAAGTAGCCCCGCGTGTTAGGAATAATTGCATATTCCGTAGTTTGTCTATGAAATACATGTGCAATTCTCATTTGCATCTTTTTAATAATTTTAGGATGCATTACTACAATAATCCATCAGTGATAATTGATAGAATAAGGCATTTTTTGTAACACTAAAAATGCAACTTTTTCGTAAATTTATTATTTTCTGATTAGGGATAGATTAAAATTTTTATTCAATTCGCCATCAATTTCGATAGAACTTAGTTTTTTCGTTATTCTTCCAAACTGTAATTTCGGATGCGAAAAAGGATAATTTAGATGAACAATACAAATTTTGAAGCAAATAGATAAATTTATTCAAATTTGCATGTATTCATTAATCTTTTAAGCATTGTGTTCACACGAAATCTTATCATTACATTTGCATTAAATTTACTCCGTAAAAATGTAATTTACATA
Organism: Seira musarum; assembly: GCA_027743895.1. Classification (NCBI taxonomy): domain Eukaryota; kingdom Metazoa; phylum Arthropoda; class Collembola; order Entomobryomorpha; family Entomobryidae; genus Seira; species Seira musarum. The sequence continues at coordinate 7,463 of JAHZMX010005686.1, forward strand.
ACTTATAACTGAGGTATATGAAAGCGTTCTGAAAATCTAAAACAATATAACTAATTTGTATTTGGCATCGATTGATGTAATTAAGATGAACATAATCATTTTATCATAAATATAATTAATCTTATCGACATACTTTTTGGAGAAGTAATTGTACATGACTCACAAATCCTTAAATAAAAGCTATACGCCGAGGATTGTGGTCATCACGTAGTTATTCCTAAAAATATGTAAGTTTTAGGCTAGAACCCTTAAATAAGTCTATTTTACTCAATACAACTTTTGACTCCAAATAGATGACTCAAAAGTGACTCATTTATTTGGGGAAAAATGTGTAATTCTGGCGGATCCAAGCCACCAGAAATAGACGAACTTCTAGGTAAAGCTTTTCTCATGATCTTCAAAAGAGGCTGAGAAAAGCATCAGTTCAAATTTACGACTCTTCGGAGAATGTACAAACTCTCTCTCTCTCTCGTTAAAATACTGCTATTTAAGATATAAAATAACTAACGCTATAATTTACTGATTTCCTTCATATGTGTTTATGCGTTGAATAAATAAGTTTTAAATAAACTTAAAACTCACACAAAATCCAGACTCTAACACCTCTCATTTTGCATAAACCATATTTCATAATATAGGTGAAGCATGAATTGAAGTAGAAATGGATGTGGGAATTGTCCAGTACTTTATTTTGGTGATCCAGATGATGATCACAATCATGATCATTATGAAATGGGAACATAAAGAGCAAAAAAAAGGCAAAAAGTTAGTTGCTTTGGGATATTAGAGCGAGCTAAATTGTTATGATGACGATGACTATGCCATTCTCCTGAAAGTTTGAGGAAGTGTCCCATCAATAAATTCTTTTTCGAGTTTCTCTATGACTCCTCTTCAGCTTGGCAAGTCTCTTGGATACGAATCTCCAAAATTCAAGATGTGTGTGTGGTCTAGAATAGTTTTGTTTTCCAATCCGCTTTTCAGTCATAGCTAAACTTTCAGAATAATTTTTTAAAAGTCACTTTGCTTTGTTTTGCCCAACGCTGCTGAAGTATTCGGGAATAGTAATTTAAAAACGAAAAATGTGTTTCTTCAGTAATAGGTTCTGTGATTTGAAAATTTAGTTTTATTTGTGTCCCGCTGTTCTAAATATTAGTTTTTAAAGTGAAATTAAAACTTAAGAATTATCTGAAACTAAAAATCAAGCCTAACAAAATTGAACGTTTGACAAATATATAGAACTTCTGTAGTAGGAGTTTGAAATTACGCAAATTAAAACAATGGTTTTTCAAAATAACGCTATCTCACCTTGTTAATAATAGCGCAATTGAATTCCATAATCATGCCTTAGCAATCTGTTGACGCTGAAATGATTAAAATAATATTTCTCTTAATTTTACTTGCAACCAACTTTCATTATTAATGACCCTTGTTCCGTAACTCGTATATTTCTTCGTGGCCATTTTCCCAGCATAATCGCAGATGAAGTTTTTCTCCGTCTGATAATTTGCATTGTTTTAGCTTAAGATCACCATTAACTTTAGAATCATCAGGAAATGATTCAAAAACCAAAATAGGTTACCTTCGATAGTATTTTCTGTGTGATTTTTGAATTGGAAAAATCTGATTTGCGAGTCGTGCAATGTTCTTCATCTTACAAGGGATGGGCCCCAAGTGCCCCCCATATCGCATTTACCAGTTATATTATCTAGATCAGCTATTTTTGCTCTTTGCAATTATGTTACGCAATTACTGGAGATATTTGAGAATTATATTTAATTTCAATTTTTATGAGCTAAAATGTCCATTTACAATGCATTGGGAAGAATCAAGGTCCACACCAGCTTCCAGATTCGTCAAGGTGAAGTATTTTTAGATTTGCCCATCGCCAACGACTGACCATCCTCATTTTCTTCCCTCTTTGAAAACAAATTGACTAATATTCAAAAGCGATATGGACTCCTATCCAAATTACATTTTTTGGCTTAAAAGTTAATTTTAAAATCATTGCTAAATATCTCCAGTAATAGCGTAATGCCATCGTAAAGAGCAAAAACAGCTGATCTAGATGATATGACTGGCATATGCGATTTAGGGGGGCACTTGGGGCCCTTACCTTGTTAGCTTGAAAGCGTAATTAATTGCTTACTTAAAATTCAAAAGAATAGATGTATATCGTCTCAAACTAAATATCCAGCATAAAAACATGCATCTAAAAATATATATATAAATCCTCCAGACTAACGTTACTTAAAATTGTATCAAACATTTTCTTACAAAGTTTGGTACTTATTAGTCTCCACCCTTTACCTACTTTAATAATAATTGCCATAAACATGCGTTGTGGATTTGCTGACGGTATGACAATGAAACAAACGTCTACCTTTAATTTAAATGACAAACTTTTAACTTTAATAACCGTTGCTGTGAAATCCATGTTTTATTCAGGTGCTTCAAGTGTTTGTCAAATTATATTCAACTCTAGAGTGTTTACTATTGTTAAATCTTAAACATCTTTCGTAAACACAAATATATAACTCCACCTGTTCCCATAAATTTCAGATTTAAACATGCTCATCAATAAAAAATCTCCAATTAAAATAAATCCTTGCAAGTAGCTTGGCTTTCACTCGGTCCGCCAGCAAGCAAAACGAATTTTATGAAGTTTTACTAAACGGGAAGTCAAGAGAAGACCAGGATGCAGGAACTAATTCTTCATCTACAAATCGCATCCCAAAATACAACCAGATTTAATCCGGCGAAAATTCCACCATTACTAATATTGAAACGATCGACGATTAATCGCTCGACTTCAACCAGTAAATGTAATGCTGCTGAACTTGAAATTGTCTAAAATGGCTAAATGGCGAGTAGAAATGAAAAGAAGGAAAGAGGAAGGGATCAAGTATCGGTTTCGTTTTCATAATGGATTACTCATTATTAAAATTAACTCTGTGGATACATTCTTACATAACAAGTCTGATCTGATATGACTATAGCCGGAAAGAAAAACAGTAGCGAATAGAACGAAACGAGCTTACGTTCTGTTACACACGACTTGGGAATTTCATTGTGATTTCGTTTTAATAGCGAATAGGATTACTTATAAGCCTCTTGTACACTAAATAGCCTTACCAAATGCGTTTTTAATACATTTAGTGTGGAGTTTACGTCATGTCATGTCACGTCATATCATTTGCATACTTTTGAAGTCTAATGCTCATTCATGTTTACTTCTGCCCAAGTTCATCTCACATTTGCTTTGAAATGGAAAAGGTGTACCCGTCGGGGAAAAGAAGTGACAGTTATTTTTGTGATGTCACTCATGCGTGAAGTTTATTTAAATGGGCTATAAACTCATGTTTCATTTATGTTTATTTTTAAGCTAAAAGTGAAGTATACAAGGTATGCTATGCAAAATAGTTTTAATATCTATGCTTGAAAGTACTTCTCTTTTGTATTAAATAACCATGAAATTTAAATTCTATCAAAACAGTTTGGTTTTGTCCTGGTTCTAGTTCAAATATTGCTTGTGGCAATGGCAGTAGAAATGGAAAAGTACATGCGTCGTTTGTCAACTCAACCTTCTTCAAAAATTAGAACACACATGGTCATGATGGGAATTGTCATTTTATACTCACATGACCTGCAATATATATTACCTTGAGGTGTTCGGGAGTACCATGAATAAATTATTTACCGTTACACAAACGCTATTTTGTATTGTACTATCCTCGTGTACCGCCTGCATTCTGTATTGGCTCTAGCGTCAGTTATTTCGGAACCCTTTCAGGAGTAATCGGTCGACTACTTGAATTTTAGGATAACTGATTTTTTAAAAATAATTGGATTACAATACTGAAATATGTTTTTTTGTATTCTGAACATTGGATTATCACTATCACGAACTGTAGCTTGTTTGGCTAAATATATTAAATTTAATTAAACGTAATAAAAAATTTAGCTAAACTTCAGCCTTTTAATCGATTGAATTTCCCTAATATACTTAATTTATTATGTGGCATTCATCATGCCCCTCATATCAAGATTCCGTTGGTTGTTTTTTTCCTGAAAAAAAGTTCCCGATTTCTACTTTTCGTTTTATGAAACTTCTTGGAGAAACTAAAAATCATTTACATCCAGTCTTTTTGTTAATACGAAAATATGAAATTTATAAACCAATTTTGGCTGCCCTAAACGACATGAAAAACTGATTTAATTTTCTGCATAAATAAACTTTTCTTGGATGAAGGATGATTGATGATGAACCATCAACCATATTATCTTCTATCCAAAAAATCCGAAGTGTCACAAAAACAAAAGCTCTAAATTCCTCAACATTTTCAGCATCGACATCATCATCATAACATAATCATAACACACTTTCAACTCGCATGGCCTGTTTCTGGTTGGATAAGCGCTGGGAAATTTTCTTGAAAATATGATATGGTAATGGCTCTATCAAGTAAGTAAATCCAAGCCAAAGTTTGGTGGAGCAGATGGTGGATGAATGAATTAAAGTATTTTGTAGAGATAAATAGGTATTACGCGAGTGGAGTCGAGAAAGAAAGTGAAAGTCTTTGTCCGTTGCCATCTCTGTTAGTAAAGCTAGCCGCTATTGTTTGAGACTTGAGGAATACTCCTGGACTAGAATCGCTAAAGTCCAGCATGACCTCATTTTATTTCTATTCTTACTTCGGAGTAGCTCACTACTTACTCGGCTTTACTTATTCATACTTAAATAACCGACTACTAATACTTTAATGATGAGCCTCGTGGGGAAATGGGTATTTTATTGTGCTATCGTTGAATAATTTATGTAATATTTTTTAAAGTTTCATACTCGCTTTCATAATCGTCATACAATCCTAAATCCATGATAAAATTTTTTTCTTCCTTTCAGAAAATCTACTCAAAATAATGTAAAATCTGTAATAATTTCTAAATCCACAACATAAATACATACACGTAACTTCGAGCAAACCCTCTGACAATGGTTCAAAAAGAAGAAATTAAAGTGTATTATTTACTTCGGGCAGTTGATTGCCGAACGTTTTAATATTGGTAGTTCTGGAATATATTTTAATCACAGATTGGCTGCAAGGACGTACTATGTGAGCGAAGAAATTAAATGATTGGGATTTTTCAAACTTTGATAATTTTTTTTGTTGATGAATTTCGCCTTTCAATTGTTTCTGACCACGTTTCACTTCAAGTAAGACATAGATTCATTGTTCGTTCACCTGCAAATTCCAAGGAAAACCAAAAGGGGAAGGAGACTTTTGGATATGATTGATGATGTACATCAACATCAAGATCGGAATCTCACCTGGAACTGCATTTTATGAGGTTGGATGTGCCCCTTCAAAGGTAACGCTATGTATTGTCTTCATCGCGTGCTAGCTTGTGGCTGTCGATCATATGGAATGTGCGGTTATGTGAATGGAGCTGACCCCTCATTATCTGTGAGGTTAGAGGAGGGGGGGGGGGGG